>MU223519.1:670503-684130 GCA_018584345.1 Thuja plicata | reverse complement strand
AAACATAAGCATTCACTTACACAAACTTGTATGAAAGAAAATCTATGTCCATTCATTTCCCATTAAGAGCATCAATTGAAATGTGTTCTATGAAAGCATGTAAACACTCAAGCCAAACACATGAGAGCTTTATTTTTAATCCCAAAATTCAAATGTTGTAGAGATGTAAAAAAAATACCTCAAATCCAACGCAACGCGCTTAGTACATATTACCCTTTTTTTTTTGTAAGCAGTTTCCATGAAAGCAAGTCATGAACCTTCAAATGAACAAGACAAGCAAACAAGCAAACAAGATATACAATGTCTATTCAACTTATGCAAACCCTAGGGTTAGTTCTAAAAATCAATTGTTAAGAGAAATAATAACTAGCAAATAATCCAAATGACAACTCACATCATGCATTGAACCATGTGAAAAATAAGTGCAAGCTAATCATTAAATGCCCTTTTTTTAATTTTAAATTTTGACCTACTCAACAAGATTTGATTTGTTTTCTATGAATTAGAATCCCAAAACTTAAATACAAAAAAGAGACCCCTATTAAAAAATAGAGAGCTTTTCAAAAATATCAGAATTTTAAAAAAATCTTTTCATTTGTGCCCTAGAGAGCCACTTTCCCAAAATAGACTAGTTTTTATAAATCAACCAAATGAGCAATGATATGACCTCTAAATCAAAAACACAATGAATAGAACCCCTGTATAATTTCAAGACCTTTCTAGAAATGTAAATTTTTTTGAAAAATACGCTGATATGCGCCAAAAATTGATTTTTTATGAAAAAAAATAAAAAATCATAAAAAATACAAATTACCTCCGAAAAATCTAAATTTTTTACTGAAGCGTCTCTAACATGTCTCCAACCTGCAACAAAAATTTTAGACCAAAAATCCAAGCTGTTTGGGAGATATGATCAAATCATTAAACATCTAGGATTTTCATCTCCAAGCAAATCTGCAAAAGGGTTAGGCTTGAAAAAATTTAATAAAATAACCATCTAAAGATTAGAAAATCTGAGATCTAAATAAAATAGAGAAAAATCAAGAGCATCATGCCCAACGGTGGGTGCCAAAAAAGTGTGCATAAATGTTGTCACACTTCTATGAATTATTCCATTCAAGGTTGCTCAAGAATGAGGCCTCAAATATCGATCCATAGCGCTCTAGTCATGGATGTGTTAAAATGTAAAATGAAGGCCCTCAGATAGACCTAGTTGTGTTTATTACAAATACACCATGAAATGAGAGATTCAAATGTATAAAAATAAAATCTACTCTATATGATAACAATGCATATTAGTCTATGAAAGGAAATATGAATGCAAATCTAATCTATGGGAATAAACATGATTCTAACCTATATGAGGAGCCATGAAATGCAAGAATAAAGAAAAAAAAAAAGAGAGAAGTTGCAATATCCAAGCTCAAATGCTCCTCCAAAATTGCTCTCCAAACCTGCAACATAACAATACTAAAAACTCTAATATGAAAATGAGAAGGAGAGGTCTCCTTTTAAAGGAAAGTGAACGATTGAGATTAAGAAGCAAAAATCAAAGGCTATGATTAAGAGGCAAAAACCCACCACTTAGAAAGATGTGAAGAAAAAGGGATTTTTATTTAATTTTTAATTTAATTCATTTATTTTTTCAACAAATAAAGTGCTTTAAGTGGAGATTTTTATTTATTTAATTAAAAGAGAGGTTTTCTTTCAATTAAATAAATTAGAAGAATTTTATTTAATTAAATGGGAGGAATTGAATTTAATTAAATAAGAGGATTTTAATTAAAAGAGAGATTAAATCTTTTAATTAAATAAGAGGAATTTTATTTAATTAAAAGGGAGATTAAATCTTTTAATTAAATAAAAATAATCAAACCTTAAGAAACATTGAAATAATTAAATAATTGAATTAATTACAATTTGATCAAGGAAATTGATTTGAATTGAAAATATTCCAAAGCATTGATTCAGAAAATTGATAAAATGATAAAATAATAAATGGGGCCCAAAGTCTAGGCGACCATTTTAGAGTGCATACAATCACAAACTATGAAAACATACTCCTTCACTTATTCATACTACTATTTTGAAAAAATTAATATAATTATATGAATTCAATTGTAATTTACTTTTATACAACATCAAGAAAAAATATGCTCATATTATAAGTACCTTTTTTATATAAAGATTTTAAAAACAAATCATCTTAGATATTATATAAATGTTCAAAGCACATTTACTATTTTCCCCTCTTACATTCGTCTCCATATTTTACTATTTACTTACGTTCTGGAGCTCGGTTATGGAATTCTTCTTGCTGCTTTTGAACAGTTGGTTTGTTACCCGCGTTGCACCTCGATCCCTTCAATATGTGCTTCAATACTTCTGGGATTTTGAAGCTTGTTCTGTCGGATTTCTCCATTGATTTCAACGGCAATGCATGTTTCCTACTACACGTCGACAAATACTTCATCGATGTCCTGTCAAAAATTCTTCATGGAGTTCGATCACTAGAATTCAAGGTTGGGATTCATGACGACAAATTGCTCGAAAGATTAAGTGCGCTGCTGGTGTTTGTTCGGGGTTTGGTTTCTATAATTAGTGTGTCAGATTCCAGACAATTTATGGCTTTTGCATTCACATTAATGTGTGAAGTACATTTTGTTCTAATCCCCTAATAAATTCGTTCATTCAATTAATAAGTTTTATGTTTCTCTGTTGCATTGTATTAAATGCTCCTCTGACATGAAGGATTGAAGCCATGATAATTCATTTTCTTTATGTCGACATTAAGATTGGTCTTATTGGCCAATCACATTTATAGACCTTTTAAGAGCTATATAGACATAATCAAATAATTAAGTTTCCTTTATTCATTTTCATATATATTAGAAAATATAACGACTTTTGTTCATTCATCAATGTAGAGAAATACCAAAGAGATGTGTGAAGTTTAAAATGTTTTGTATTCTTTGAATAAATTGCAAAAAACAATTGATTTTTTTGTTCAATCCTCCAAAATAGTTTATCGTATTCACCAACATTTAATCTTTGCCTCTCTAAAAATATCAATCAAAATATCATTTAAAAAAAAAAAAATCCAATTGCAAAATCTATTTAATTAGGACACTATAAAGTGGAGACATAACATTAAAATAGTAAAAAATTTGAAAACATATATTTTAATAACATTTTACAAATTATTAACAAAACTAAATTAATAATATTCAAGAAAATTTTAATATTGTCCTTAAATCCTTCGATAATATTATTATGGATAGAGTTGAGAACAAAATAAGAAAAGTGCAAAGTAAACTAAAACTTTATCTCCAACAAATTGTTTTTAGGAATCGATGCATAATTTTGAAAAACAAACCTATCAGTTAAATTTATGTTTTATCTCAGAGTTGTTAATTCAACAAGCGTGGAAACATGGAACAGAATGTGGAAACATTCTTGCATTGGCACGACTTGGACACTTTAATTTCCAAAGCGCGAGCCACCTAGTGCGAACCATCTCCAAACCGGAAACTTCTATGCTCTTTTCCTCTTCTCCAAATCAATCTAGAATTAAAATGACCTGCGGATCTATATTAGTTTTTAAATAGTTAGATGAGGATAATGACAAGGACAGATTTTGGGTTGCGTAGGATTGAAAAAATAGTATCTTCTAATTTTGTCGTACCATACAGCGTGAGAGAGGAGCCATCATCTTACCATCACTTTAAACCACCACCGAAAAACCATTTACTGGCAGGCTGTTTTCAGACATGAGACAACTTTTGGTTGCTAGCAACCCCAAAAGGAAAGCCTATCGGCTAATTAGGAAGTAAATTTAGAAAACTTAAACCAATTCTTCATATTATGTTTAATACAATTATTAGTATAGAGTATAGATTTTTAATCATGTTCAAGGCATTTCTTATATGAAAGGGACCATCTACTTTTTTAAATGAATGGTAAAACAATTTGCTCAAGATGGAAATTTGCAAAATAAGGTTTGAGAGATTTCTCCTCTTCTAAATTTGATTCATGAGCAGGATTAAAAAAATTTCATCATGAAAAACCTTTGCGCAATGTCATAGGAGACATCTCTACTTTAAATTTCTCTTCTCCAAATTTGCCTTCCCTTTTAAAATACCCGCAGAGCTTCACAAACTTCAAGATTATTCATCCCCAAGTGATAATAATTTTATTACAATAGATGAATCCTCTTCTTCTTAGTTAAAAGATTACTCTTTAGAGCACTCTATTTAGGTTAAGAAATAGGGTTAGAAGCCTATGAAAACCTGCTCTCTATGCATAGGTCTACATCAGAACATTAATTCCTCACCCTCCAAATCCATTGAGGAATTCTTCACAACTTTCCTCAACAAAGTATTTTTAACAAATGGTGAAGAATATTGTTCTCCAAGTAGAAGAGGGAAAAGTAAAGGAACTAGCAAAATAAATATTTCAAGAAGAGGTTCAACAAGAAAATGTTAATCCTAATTTGTTGGAGGACCAAGTAGCTTGTTCAGAACGTATGAGTCCAATTTTACTTCGAACTTGTCTCCTTTTGATACAAACCCAAACATGAATGCAAAGTTATCCATTTGTCAAACATATCACAATCTTCAACAACATTCTCCATACACTCCACCCAAAAGAGGATGCCCTAAAAAAGTAAAAAGACAAGGGAGGAGATAGAGGTATGAGTTCAAATGACTTTAGATTCTACCTTTAGACTAAGGAAATCCTAGGAAACAGCAAATGGTCTAATTTCCAAGTAATGTTAAAGGTCAAGGAGAGCAGTATGCTCTTCGGGGAGAAACTAAAGATATTAAGTTGAATTATTAGGGGCCTCAATGACCCTAACAAAATGCATCTCATCAGGGCACAAATCAATAGTTCAAAGGCAGAAATATTTTTTTCAAGAAACTAAGGTTGTTTCTCAAAATTCTCATATATATATATATATATATATATATATATATATATATATATGGAAGCTATGGTCAGTGTTAGAATTCACTTTCATTGGAGATTTTGGGGGCTTTGGAAATCTTATGAATAAACTATATAGGTCAAGTGACTCACATTCTATCAAAGTCAAATTGGTTACTAGTTCATGTCTAAACTTTTCATATTTCTTTCAAAATCCTTAATCTTTATGGTCCATCCTCTATAGTCAGTGAGAAAATGGTTTAGATTTCCATTTCACAGATTCTTATCTCATTGGATAATGATAAGGTCATACTTGCTATAGATTTTAATGTCATCCTATCCCAAGTAGAAAAAAGGGGTGGAATTTCCCTTTCATTAAAGACAATTGAAGACTTCAACTATTTTGTGTCTCTACATGGCCTTTTTTACCACGTCTCATTAAATGGTTAAAAATAAATAGGAATAATAAGAGGAAAAGTTTCCTCAACACAGTAGAAAGATTTGATAGACACTTCCTAAATCCTCGATGGATTCTTGAAAGGGTTTGCTGCAATATATAAATTTTGTAATTCACGGGGTGAGATCATTATCCTCTTCATATTGATATTATATTGATATTATAGGATGAATTCCCTTTTAGAATAAAATATCTCACTTTAAATTTGAGAAAATGTGTTGGCAGGATCCCACCATCCTTCCCTTATTAAAAGCATTATTTGTTCATAGATCCAAAATGTTTCAATTAGATATGAAGCTAAACTTCCTCAAAAGGTAGATTTCAACATGGAACAAGAAACATTTCAAAAACATTATCAAGGAAACAAATTTCTCATGTCTCAACTAGCTAATTTTCATGGAGACATTATCCAAAATGGACACTCATCACATATAATAAAATTTAAAAAAATTGTAATTGAATCTCGAAGATATTCTTATTCGAGAGGAGATTTACCAGAGGAAAAAATGAGATAGCTATGGATTTAAGAAGGGGTTCTTAACACAAATTTCTTTCATGAATATGTAAAACAAAAAAGAGTAGTAATTCTATTTTTCAAATTAATGATTCTCAAGGTAATGTTATTTCTGATGAAAAGAAGATGCAAGATGAGGTAGTAGACTTTTTTTTTTTGAATCTCTTATCAAAGGATATGAATCTAAATGCATCTTTAGATAATTTAGAATATGTAAATTGTATTCCTCCTTTTATGTAGCCTCAATATAGTATTCATCTTCTCAAACCTTTTTCTCTAGAAGAGGTTAAGATGGTTGCTTTCTCTCTTTCTCCTGATAAAGCACTTGGACCTAATGGCTTCACAATGACCTTTTTCTAAAATGCTCGTGATTTAATAGGATTACTTGTTGTATTCTTTAGAATCTAGTATCATAGAAATATTGTCACGATAAAATATTTCAACAAAAATTTTATAGCGACAATCCCTAAAGTACCAAGTCCTAGCTCTTCTGTAGATTTTAGACTGATATATCAATGTGTAATATGATCTACAAAATTTTCATGAAGGAAATTTATCTAAGATTATATCTTCTTATACTCAAGATAATATCTCTTGAACAAGAGGTTTTTTCTTGGGAGATATATATTTGAAGGAGCACTCATTGCTCATGAAATTTTATAAAAACTTCAATCACATGAGTTATCTTCCATGATTTTTAAACTAGATATAATGAAGGCTTGTGAAAAATTTAGTTGGGAATTCCTGATCCAAATCCTTTCCAAAATGGTCTTTCTTTATAAATGATGTAATGGATTCTCTCTTACATTTCAGACAAGGAAAATTTTAAGAAATCCCCCCCTTAGACAAGGTGTAAACCTAGCGAAAGGTGTATAATTCCTCAGAAAAATGTTAATTGTATTTGAAAAAAAATTTAGTTCGTGTAGAAAAAATAATAATGTCCATTGGCGAATAATTCATAGTCGCTCAAAGTTTGTGAAAAATCCTGGTGAATTGTAATGTTTTTAAAACCAAAAAAATATTTGCATTGGCAATTTCAACCTATTTTCAAATATAAAAATATATATTGGTGAATGAATTTTTTTCAAAGCATTAAATTAATTTTGTGTGCGAATTAAATCATTTTGCTAGATAAAAAGATAGATTTTTTGGTGAGTAAAACCTCTTTTCAATCCCTAAAGTATATTTTTTAAAGTTAAAAGGATATATGACCAGTGCCTTGTTGGGTGTGGAGTCAATGACTTGTCACTCAATAGGGATAATGAAGAAAATTCCAAATGGAACTTAGTTCAACTATAGGGCAGTTGCATAAAGGTTTCCAAAAACTTAATAAAGTATTATTATCATTATGATATCTAGTAGTATATTATGGGGTTGTTGTGACTGACCTAAAAGTATATTTAATCCTTCTTTTAAGCCATTATATGTCCAAATTCATTTTAAGCCATCAACAATTCTTCCATAAAAAAGATATCCAACATGGACTTCAAAAATAATGATTGGAAGTAAGAAGAATTCCTAACTATGACCATTCCCAATCCTGGATAGTATCCAGTAGATATTAAGAAATCAGACATTAAATATAATTCAGGATCTTTACCAAAGGACTAAGAGAAGGTCATTAGCCTTCTTCAACGTTATTCACCTATATTTACTATTTGAGGACATGAAATATATTGGTAATTAACAAAATATTGTAACTGGCTATAAATAACAGTGAAAATTAATAGGGTAAGCCCACTAGGGAATCAAATTAATCTTCAACAACTCAAATTTTCAAGCTAAAACAAATTGCAATAAAAATATACTTGAAATTACCATTATATTCCAACGATTCAAAAATTTTCAACAATGCAATTTGGAGTTGTGGTCACATCTTTCAACATACCCCTTAAATTGAGGCTTTTTTGAAATCAATTTTGAAAGGGTTTGGTCTATGTTTCTTTATTATCCATGGCGACATTTTAAACCATTACCAAAATGTTTCCAACTTAATGCTCTTTCAATCCAAATCAACTTTACAGTGGTTCCATTTTAATTGATACTTTAAATATCACTTCTGATCAGTAAGACATAAGGGAAATAACACATATTTAACAAGTGTTAGATCACACAGTAATTAATTGCCTATCAGACTGTAAACTTATATGAAACACCACATTAACAGAACCTCAATAAGCAACAATTGATTCTCCACACAAGATTAAAATTTAAAGGCATGTAACTGATCAATAGAAACATTTAGATATCTAGAAAGCATGAATCAGACATTTAGATATCTAGAAAGAATGAATGCATGTATTATACACATAGTTTGTATACACTTATAAAGAATACACATGAAGAGAGCATGTGAATAATTCATAAAGCATGATTATTCTTAAGATAAACAAAATACTCGTAACGTATAAATTCACTTGTCATGAAGCATACACATGAATATTCATAGCACATAGGACATGAAGTATATACACGAATTCATTTAAGTCAGAAAGCATATATGTGAATACACAATATGAGGTATATAAAAGAAATTACTGAAGTCAGAAAGTATACATGTAGTGCATACATATGGATTCACTGAAGTCATGAAGCATACATATAGAGCATGAAGGATACACATGAATATAATGTAGCACATAAAGTATGAATTTACTTAAACTATGAAGTACACATGTGAACACACATAGCACCTAAAGTGCACACATAAATTTTATTAAGTCATGAAGCATACATATATCACATAGATTGTGAAGCATACACATGAATTCACTTAAGTCACACACGCAACCAATACACATGAATTTAGGTTATGAAGCATATATGTGAATACACATGAAGTACACACATAGCTACATTAAGTTATTAAGAACACACATGAATATAGGCAAGTCATGAAGTAAGAATACACTTAAGACATAAATCTTACACATTAGTACATATACACAAGTATGTTTACATACTAACAATGAACAAATGAACACACAATGAACAAATTGAATCGAATATCAAGTTTCATATACATCAAAATGAACAATAATTTTCTACATATCAAAATAATGGCATACATGCCAAATCAATAATAAAATTAAAAAATGTGGCATCGACTATGTCAAGGTTAATATATACAATACAAATACTGAATATATACAAAAATTGGTCATTTAATTACCACAACTAGATCTGTATGTCTCTATCAATATCTACGACTATGTTGGATCATCAAAATTGAGCCTCTTCAAAGAAGTACATGGCTCACTAAGTGTCTGCACAAGAACAATTCAAATTCTAAATCAGATATCTTTTCTCAAAATAACATCAAAATCACTAAATAATGGACTGTAATTTGTTGGCAGTTGAATTTTTTATTACTTCATCTCTTTCTTCTATGCTTGGGTTGTTCACTAAAGATGATGGGCCCCTTCTTGGGCGAGCTGGACTTCTGTCAAAATGTAAAGGCAGAAGATCTATGGGAAGTCATGAAGGGGGATGTAACATGTAAAACAAAATCAATACAAGTTAATAACATAATTGTCAAGAAACACTAAAAAATAAAAAATGCATGGACCAAAAAACTAATGCATACCAGAGCCTTATATGGATCTCCTATGCTTGTAGGAGGCATAGCCACTGATGAATCGGTTGTGATATGTTCATGTATGGTAAGTGATAAAAGATGTATAGTCATAGAGGAAGGAATTAGGGCTTTCTAAAAAACACAAAAGCAATCCAAAATGAGTTGACAAGAGGGCTTCAAATAAGAATACATGCATACCTCTTACCTCTATTGTGTTGGACCTCCTCTTCAATGATCAAGAATCCTAACAAAATAGAATGGTAAAGGATCTATAGGAAGTTGCAAAGGGAGTTGTAATAGGTAAAAGATAATTAACACAAGTTAATAACCCAAATTTGTTGACAAACACTAAAAAAATAAAAATGCATGTACTCATATCTAAACGCATATGTTTAACATATACTATAGAGAAAATGCATACCAGAACCTCAGATGGATCTCATGTACTCTTAGGAGGCATCCTCATTGATGAGGAAGCTATGACCATTTCCTATATGAAAAATCATAACATATGTCATAGTCATAGAGGAAAGATTTCTAAGCTATTTGGAGAAAACAAGAATGCAAATGAATGAAAATATAAAAATGTTACCTCTTCCCTCTCCTGAACATCAGTGATATCAACTACTTCACTAATTCTATAAAACCCAATTGTTTCTATATATAGAACAAATAGTTTAGGTGCATCCATCAATATAGACTAAACAAACATATTTTTTTTAGTAATATATTTCAACAAATAAACTTAAATTCTACTAAATTACTTTTTTCCATTTGGGTGTCCTTGAGGATTTCTTTCTCTATCTAGGTGTTCTTAAGTCAAGTGGGATACCCCTACAAAAACAAAATTAACATAAGAGAAATGAATATGATATCACTTAGGTTCAATTAAAATGGTAACTAAGAGATGTGAAAAATATGATACCACAAAGCTCTGAAGGCAAAAAGTCAATGGTAGAAAGCATGATATCATCAACTTGAGAAATATGAGTAGTTGTCAAGCCCTATAAAACACCAAATAAATATACATATATTAAAAAAAAAAAATTTGAAAGCAACGTATTATTCTATTTTTATGAATATTGTAAAAAATTTATCTCAGGTGTCAAAGCTACACATGTACAACTACTTGAATGAACACTCTGTGGTGTTCTTGTATCACCTACTGCACCCTACAATGAATATTATTCATGTATCAAGTTAAATTATTCTATAAATAAAAATTTATTTACTTTTATAAGATTTAGGAAATTAATCAATATCATGTCAAAACACAAATAAAAAAACTCGTGTCTTCTCTCTAGAAAACACGATCGTCATCAATTTGTTTGTCAGGGCCACATCCTCAACAGTGAGTTTATGGCATCTACCCCTGCAATTTGTACACTAGTGGGATGTCAAACCATCCTCATTTGTGTTAGTATATACCCCAGCTCATATACCCTGACAACTAGGGAAGATATGCTCAATGGGTTGGGCTTAGCCAAATGGTGCATCTAATGGAGATGGAGGTGGTGCAGTTGTTGATCTAGGCTCTACTCCAACAAACTGGGTGACATGCTCAATAATGACGTCATTCAATGATGTAGATGAATGAAGAGTCTCTAAATCCATAGACTCCTTCAAAACTACTTGGACTGCAAAATGAACCATAGATTTTTTAGTTAGAGGCTTCCTAGGTTATGGTTGTACCACCCTATGGGCCCTAGGTCTATCCTACGCAGAGACTTTCCCTCTACCCTAGAACTGTCAGATGTTAAATTAATTTGGCTTCTCACCAAGGATAAGATGACACTATAGTTTTCTCAAAAAATATAGAGGAACCTCCCAATTATTACAAGGTGGTTGGTCAAAGATCATATACCACCTATCCCAAAAAGATGCTTTCATCCTATTGTGAACACACCAATGTATAGGAAACCAAGTCATATATTTTCTTCTAGGTTGTTACTAGTAATAGGATTGGTAGCCTCCATGAATCATCCACATAAAATGCTCAACATGTATCCCTCCATGAACCCCAATGGTAGCCTCCCTAGATACCTCATTTGGACTATTGGTCATTCTTTCTAGCATTGAGGTGAGGGTTGAGTGGTGGTAAAGACTAGAGGACCTCAACCTATTGATCAATATTGAAATTTGAGTATAATTTTATGTAATCCTTTAGATGAGATCATCTTGTGTGGAATGTACACAATCTAATGAAGGACATGGAGGTTTTACGAGTGGAAGTGGTTGTTGAGGAGAAATATTTTGAGGTTATAGAGTAGCATTTTGTGGTTTTATTTGTTTCTCATGTTCAATGTTTTTCAGGGTTTTCTTCTTTTCTTCTGCAAGATGTCTTTGTTTTCTTTTTCATTTTGGGGGATTGTTTGTAGAAACTAACATCAAATTAATTTTTTTTAAAAGCATAAATTAATTAAAAAACCCTACTTCAATTAAAATGAAAACAAAAACAATAAAAAATAATCAAAACACTAAAATATTACATGGTCAACGCAGTGCCATTGTTGTAAATTGATCAAAAATCCAAATGGATGAAAAATATGTTTGGGTTCAGATGAAATTTGCCACCCATACACGTTTTGAGTATGAGTTTTGAGCATGCACGTTCTATGCTTGGGAAAACCAAGCCTAGAACGTTTTTGAATTTTTTAGAACATGCATGGGTTATTAGAAATTTGTTTTTTTTTTTTTTTTCATGTGGCCACTTTTCTCTTCACCATCTTGGTGCACTTACCCGAATAGTTTAATACTTTGCAATGAAATATATTTTTGTATTTTTCAATGCCAAAGGGAGAGAATGTTGGAATTTGGTGAATATTATCTCATTATTGATCATGGGATTGTATTGTGGTGTTGTTATTGCAAGAAACATGTTCTATTGTAGTCAGGGAATCAATTTTACGAGTGGTGTTGAAGAATCTGATTGAAGAGTTGTTTAAGTGTTCAGTCAATCGGGAAGATGATAGTATGTGAGATATAGGTGATCAAATATAAAGTTGGATATCAAGTTAAGGTGTGCAATCATGCATTTATCATCTACAGAGACATATCCAGCTACATCTATGATCAAATTAGTTAGATTGAAGGATTGAGTAATTTATTGACGATTCAAGTGACACTAGCAGGAAGAATATGGGACTAGCAGAACAAGCTTGATTAGATTAGGTATATGGTCTGTTTAATGTTTGTAAACATTTTTTTATGAATTGATTAATGTTGTTTTGAATTTATTGATTTGACCAATGTATTTTGGCACGATCATATAATGATTTTTATGTCAGTGGGTAAAATCTTATAGGGAAAAGGTCAACTTGAACAAGTTGTTGTAAAAGAAGGATGAAATCAAGTATTAGGGTTATAATTTTGGTGTTGTCATAAGAAGTTGTGATTGTATAAATTTGAAGAAGGGTGAGTTGATTTTTAAGTTGACGTTGTGATCATGATTGAATTGGATTTGTCAGATAGTAAAAGTCATAATCAGATAAGTTTTACTTGGAGCTATCTCAAGGCAAGCCCTAACAGGTTTGAAAGTAAACTCCTTGGACAAGGTCACTCCTAACAGGGTGAGAAATATATTTAATAGAATATGATTTATAAATCCTCTAACTAGGTAATTATTTTAAGGATTTTACAATCTCTTAATAGGGTAGCTCTTAAGATGACTTATATTAACTTCTAATCGAGCTAAATATACTCTTAATTGGGTATACCCTTATAAGGGTATTTGTAATTTCTCCTAACATGGATGATTTCTTTAGTGCTCTATTGAAATTTTTGGGCATCATCCACACACATGGTTTTCTCCCTCTAACAAGGGTTTCCATGGGAATAACCTTATGTCTTGAGTTTACTTTGTGTGAATGGTTTATTTTCTTAGCTTCTATGTAATATCTAATTTTTCATGTTGGAGTTTGTGGAAGATATTTAGGAAGTGTTTCAGATTAGTGGGTGCATTGATTCACCCTACCACCTCTCAATGCCTTTGAAGGCTAACAAATTTTTTCATGTCAATTTTGGTAACATGGTGAAATTTAGCACTACTAATGTTGTAATAGATTTGTGTAAATTGATGAAGCCTGACAACATGTGCAAAGAATGAAAATTGGGTAAACTGATTAGATCTACTTTTAAGAATAAGACATAATCT
>MU223519.1:652988-665939 GCA_018584345.1 Thuja plicata | reverse complement strand
TATATATAATGGAGATACTAGAATCTGGAGTAGTTCATATACATATACCAAGTATATACAAAGGGGAAGTATGAACTAAGGGGGATTCACTATGTATCTCATTTTGTACAGTAATGTGTTTTTGATACTAATTCCAAAGGGGCAGAATGTTACTCCAATTGCACATTGAAGTTGTCATTAGTATGCATGTACACAAAATGGACAATGGGTAACATAGTCAAACAGGACAGCCAGTATATATCACCGAAGTGCAGAGTTAATTGAGAGCATTGATCATGCCCAGAGTTAACTAAGTGCAGTGATACTCGAGTACACAGACTATATCAAACAGTAGAAAACACCAAGCTACACATATAATTCAACTTGGTGAAAGATAACTATGATTTCAAAACTTACGGTTAAGTTGTCTACTGATTATCAGTAAATTAATACTGTGATTACCTATTTAGGTCAATAAAACAAAGTGTAAAGTAAAATCACAATCCATAAAATTCATACACATTAACACATATTTTTAACATGGAAACCCTGTTAAGGGAAAAACCACCTGTTACCGGTAACCCAAAATATTTTCACTCTTCCAAAGTGAGGTCGGTGAAGAGCCAATCCTGTTAAAGGTTACAATGCACACTGTTAAATGTGACCTTGTTAGAGGATTTAAAACTGCCAGTTCTCTATTGACCATGCATTCACTATGGGGTAAACAAGAAAATAATTAACATTCTCATAATGTTCTAGTAAGGATTCACTATCCTACTCGATTAAGAGATTTATCTGTAACAATAGTTAAACTGATATAGTAATAATCTGATTATAATACAACTCTGATTTACAAATATTTAGATCTATTCTAAGTACATAATACCTCTAATCAATTTTTTCACTTTCGTTCATATCATACTTGTTATGCTTGGTAATCCTCTTTCCTCGATTTTGCTAAGTGATGTCTGCGGAATTACACTTAGTTCTGTCTTCAACTGGTTTGATTAGTCATGCATCAAATTTGCATGTATGTTTTCATCATCTATGTACATACTTGATTCAAAAATGAATCTCTTGTCTCTTATATAGACATCATGTATCATTTAATTTTCATCATTCAAATCTTTCCGCTTAATCTTAATCATTCATTTTCCCGCTTGATCCTTCCCCGATAGTTGTGTTAAAAAAATGTTTCAATCTCTATCTTCCGATCTTCCTTGAATTTTAATAACCATTTGATCAAATAAAAAACTTTATCTTTTACCTTGAAATTATCAATTTCCAGCTCAACATCTTAGTCGGCCTTGGTTTGAATTAATTTCTTAATCAATAATTGTGGTGGCAATCCCTTGCTTAGTTAACACTGGTGCTTGGTATACACTGTGTTTTACTCGGTTTATAGTGTCACTCATTGTATATAGTATTCTTCATTTTTCTGACCACATAAACATTGTTTGTTCCAAAGCTTCAATACATAACATATGTTTTCCACCATATCAATACTCAAATAGGTTGACATCAATGACAATACATTAACTGATAATGTTTATCATCACTTTTGCAATGAGAACAAATGACTTCAAACATATAATCATTTGTATTTCATCATTTTCTCCCTTTGGCATTAATGGTAACACAATATAAATATGCAATACAAAAATACCAAACTTTTGTTCTATAACTGCAACAATTCAGTAGCTCTGCCTAGCTTGAATATAATCTGTGTCAGTCTAAAAAAAAATATGCATTATGCAGACTCTCCCTATTGTTTTGTCTTTTCAGCTCTTCAATCTCTCTATAGATTAGATATCTCTCTCCCTTTCTCTTTTCTCCCTTGGATGGATAGATATTTCATTAATCAACTCTCTCCCTTTGACAACAATGCCAAAAAGAAATATATAGCTCTTCGGTAGTCAAATCAAATTTCTCTAATTTTTGGTCCAGTAGGTACCTTTTATTACTGATATCTCTGTTTTAGTCTAGTTCATCTTTGCATCAACATGATTGGTATTTTGATTTCATGTAGGTTGATGCAACCTTCTAATCTTCTTAGTTACCAATAGACAAGGGATGAAGCCCTAGTCTACCTCTCAAGTACTAAAATGTATCCTTCGGCAATGGTTTTTTTAATATGTCTACAAGTTGTTCCTTTGATTGTACATATTCAAGTATTACTTGTTTGTCTTGTTCTTGTTCCCTCAAGTAGTGATACTTTATAGATATGTGCTTTGTCTTTGCATGCATCACTGGATTCTTTGAAATATTTATAACACTTGTGTTATCACAATAATCCATCACTGGATCGATGATCTCCTCATTCATTCCTTTCAATAATTGTTTTATCCATGCTATTTTAGAACCATTTGCAGCAGCAACAACATACTCTACTTCTGAAGTTGACTGTGATATGCATCCTTGCTTCTTGCTAATCCAAGTAACTAGTCTTTCTTCAATAAAGAATTCTCCATCAATAGTGCTATTTCTATCATCTATATTTCCATCCCAATCAACACATATATATACTTTCAATTCAAAATTTCCTTCTCTTTTTAACCAAAGTCCATAATCCTCAGTATTCTTCAAATATCTAAAAATTCTTTTAGCAACTATCATATGTGATTCCCTGGGGTTAGTAGAAAATATTAAAACTATTCCCATTGCATGTGCTATATCTGGTCTTGTGTTTACAACATACAACAATTTACCATTCATAGATCTATACAAGGTTTGATTTACCTCAGGTGTCTTGTCCTCTTTTGTCAATTTGCATCCTGTCACCATAGGTGTTCCAACTAGTTTTTATTCTTCTATTCTAAATGTCCTTAGTACTTCCTTGATGTATTTTGATTGAGTAATGTATATTCTTGTAGTTTGTTGTAAAATTTGCAATCCTATAAAAAATTTGATCTCACCAAACATCGAAATCTCAAATTCTTTCCTCATTTCATCAGCAAATGAAGTCCATAAGTTATCATTACAACCAAATATGATATCATCAACAAATATTTCAGCAATAAGTGTCTTATCATCAATTCTTCCTTTTAAATACAAATTTTTGTTGTCACTGGTTCTAATAAATCCAATACTTATTAGATGAGAATGCATTCTTTCATAGCATGCTTGTGGTGCTTTCTTTAGTCCATATAAAGCCTTATGTAACTTACATACCATGTGTATCTGATAAGGATAAACAAAACCCTTAAGCTATTTAATGTATACCTCCTCTTCAAGTATTCAATTCAAAAATGCAGATTTCACATCCATTTGATATACCTTGAATCGTTTATATGCAACGTATGCAAGTACTATTGTTACTCCTTCAAGTCTAGCAACAGGTGCAAAATTTTCTTTATAGTCAATTCCTTCTTCTTGTGCATACCTTTTGCAAACTAATCTTTCTTTATTTCTAATTACATTCCTATCTTCATTCAATTTGTTTCTTAAAATCCATTTGGTGCCAATGATATTTTTATCACTAGGTCTGGGTACTAATGTCCATGTCTTATTTTTCTGTATCTTATTAATTTGTTCATTCATGGCATTAACCCATTCTTCATTTTCTAATGTATCTCTAACATTCTTAGACTCAAATTCACAAATTAAACAAGTGTCATCTATGAACTTACTTCTTTTCAATATGCTTGCTCTTTTGTCCCTAATGATCTGATCACATGGATGGTCTCTTCTTACATATTTAGCAAGTACAAGTTTAGTTCTTGGTCCTTCATCATATTCTTCAGTATCTACATTGTCTTCAGGTTCACAATCTTCTGTTTCAACATTTTTCAGATTATGGGTTTGTGCTATCTATTGCCTGGTGACATTAATATGTTGCCTGATAATGTTAGTTTGTTGCCTGGTAATGTTAGGCATCTGCATCAGTATAGTCCTAGGTTATTCCTAGTAAACAAATATAATGTAGTCCTCTGATTCTGTCATGTTGTCTTCATCATTTAACTAAGAAAATTCATCAACTTTCACATTTGCACTCTCAATGATTTTGTTAGTTGACTTGTTCAAACATTTGTAAACTTTCCTCTTAGTAGAATATCCAAGAAATATTCCTTCATCACTTTTTGAATAAAATTTTCCATTTTGATTATCTTTCAAAATATAACACGTACTTCCAAATATTCTAAAATAGCTCACATTGGGAGTATTATCATACCATATCTCACAAGGTGTTTTGTTTAAAACTTTCTTTTGTTGTACTTGATTCAATGTGTATACTGATGTGCTAATTGGTTCTCTCGAGTATGTTTGTGAAACTTTCTTTTCAATCATCAATGTTCTAGCACAATAAACAATTGATATTTTCCTTCTTTCAATGTGTCCGTGGTGCAGAAACGTGTCCATTGATTCCATTCTAATTACAAAAGTTAGTGAACTCACTAGAAATAAATTCACCTCCTCTATCATATCTCAAATACTTTAGATCTCTACCAGTTTCTTTTTTCCACTTTTTCCTTACAACACTTAAACATCTTAAATGCTTTAGATTTCTCTTTTAGAAACATTGCAGTCATCATCCTAGAGTAGTCATCAACAAATAAAATAAAATATATGTCCCCAAAATAGCTTTGTGTTCTCATTGGTCCACATAAGTTTGTATGAACTAACCCCAAAATGTCATTAGATGAGAAGTTCTTGCTGTTGAAACTAGATTTTGACATCTTAAGCATTTGACAATTTTTGCACATAACATGGTCTTGTTTAGATAAGTTAAGTAAGCCTCTAACTTTTATTTTTCTACTAATCTTAACTATGTTGTCAAAATTTACATGACAAATTCTTTTATGCCACAACCATATATCTTCACTCTTTTCCAATAAACAAGTAGTTTCACCTGTGTCAAGATAGAATAGG
Source organism: Thuja plicata (assembly GCA_018584345.1). Taxonomy (NCBI): domain Eukaryota; kingdom Viridiplantae; phylum Streptophyta; class Pinopsida; order Cupressales; family Cupressaceae; genus Thuja; species Thuja plicata. Next base: position 661,091 of record MU223519.1, on the reverse strand, counting down.
TTACCTCTTGATTGTTCACCAGTACCGATCAATTTTCCTTTTCTATCATAGATTCTTTCTTTTGTGTTCTCAAATGCAACTCGGTGTCATGTGTTATTCAACTGTGAAACACTCAAGATATTATAGTTAATTCCTTTTACCTAATAAGCATTTTCACACTTGATCTGATTATTCAACATAATAGTACCTTTTCCATTCACTTGACAGTGTGTATAATTTCCCATTCTTACTGATCCTTCATCATAATGTTCAAGAAATACAAATTTTCCTTTATCAACAGTCATTTCATGTGTACATCCACTATCAATAACCCAATTATCATGTTTTCTAACTATAGAGATAAGTGTTGTTCCTACGTACCTTTCATCTTCATTTGAATCATCTTTTAAGGCTACAAACACTATCTCAATATCTTCATCAATGTCATATCCACTGTTATTATTATCTTCAGCAATGTAACAAGATTTCTTACCTTTATCTTTGTAATCTCGGTTATCTCTTCTGTCATATTGTCAGTTGCTTCTGAAGTCATGATCATCATTTCTATCATTTGATCTATCATTTCTATCATCTTTCTTCTTGTTAGGGCATTTTGCAGAAAAATGGCCAATCTCTTTAAAGTTATAGCATATCAAAGGTAGTTTACCTTTATATGTTCCTTTACGTCTGTGTAATCTTCTAACCATTAAATCTTCAAGCTCATCAAGCTCCTTTTCATCACTATCACTGTCACTATTATTTCTAATTATGTGTTTGCTACTAGATTTGTCAATTTTCAAAGTATGCTTAAATGCGGATTCCATAGATGGTAAAATACTGTTGTCAAAGTTCTTTAGCTCAAAATAAATCAATCTTTCAACAAGACTATCAACAGTAATGTTATTTCCAGGTGCATCTCTCATTTCATGTATTCCACAGACTCTTATATAATAAATAGGCAATAGAGTGAACTAAGAATCTTACTCACAATTATGTCTTCATCAATGGTTCCACTAGATTCTCGAATAGAATTCACAACTTATTTAAGTCGGGTACTATATTATGTGATGTTTTCTCCTTCCTTCATTCGCATGTCACTAAAATTTCTATAAAGGCTCTTAGCACTGGATCTATGTACATTTACATCTACTCCATAAACTGTTATAAGTTGATCCTACATCTGCTTGGCACTTGTGTGATTTGTGATGTCCTAAAATTCAGAATTGATAAGTGAAGAGGAAATCTCCACCATGATAAGGTTATGCTCATGTTTTTTTTTCAACTGATTTACTATCAAAGCTCCAATAGGTAGAATGAATTCATTTTCCATAAAATCTTCAATTTTGCTTGCAATCCATGATAGGTATAATCTCATTCTACTTTTCCATGTTTGGAAGTTTTCTTTGTTCATATTAGGTGCATCCCTCTTATACATCTTGTGATCTTTAGCTAAAGTCCTTGAAAATTTTCTTATAAGCACTCATGCACTAATACGCACTTAGGCTCTGATACCAATTATTAGAATAACTAAGAGGGGGGTGAATCAGTTTGTTCACTTCAGTTCATATCATAATTGTTTTTCTTGGTAATCCTGTTTCCTTTGTTTTTCTCGGCGATGTCAACAGAATTACACTCAATTCTTTCTTTAACCAATTTGACCATTCATGCATCAAATTCACATGTATGCTTCAACATATGTGTACATACTTGATTCACAAATGAATCTCTTGTCTCTTATATAGACATTATGTATCAGTTAATTTTCATCCTTCAAATCTTGTCACTTAATCTTCATCGTTCATTACCCTGCTTAATCCTTCCTCAAAAGTGTTAAAAACATGTTTCAATCTTTGTCGTATGATCTACCTTGAATTTTAATAACCGTTTGATCAAATAACAAATTTTATCTTTTACCTCGAAATCATCAATTGCTAGCTCAACATCTTAGTCATCCTTGGTTTTAATTAATTACTTAATCAATAATTGTGTTGGCAATCCCTTGCTCGATTAACACTGACGCTCAGCGTACACTGTGTTTTACTCGGTTTACAGTGTCACTCGGTATGTACAGGACTCTTCATTTTTTTCACCATATAAACATTGTTTGTTCCAAATCTTCAATACATAACAGATGTTTTCCACCATAACAATACTCAAATAAGTTGACATCAATGACAATACATTAACTGATAATGTTTATCATCACTTCTGCAACTCAGTTGAATATTAAGAAATGACTTCAAATATATAATCATTTGTGGTTTATCGATATGACAAAGATTGGTTTCAGCAAGCGTACTGCAGACAATAACTTATATTTCAAAATAATTGATGAAAATATCTTAATTCCTCAATTTTTTATCAATGATATTATATTTCCAGCGAAAACGATGAGTTGAGTAGAGGTTTTGCTGATGAAATGCAAAAAGAATTTGTGATGTCTATGATAGGTGAGATGAAATTATTTCTTGGATTGAAAATTATGTAGTTGGATAAAAGAATATTTATCACATAGTCCAAGTATGTTAGAGAATTGTTGAATAAATTTGGTATGGAAGATTCAAAATTGATAGGAACTCCTATGGTTATTGATTGCCATTTAACTAAGGATAATGATTTCCCTTTTGCTAATTATACATTATATAGATCTACAATTGAAGGATTTCAATATATAACTCATTCTATACCAGACATATCAAATGCTATTAGAATTGGTTTGAGAAATTCAAGATGAACTGAAGGAATTACATATTTTGTTGTCGATTTCAAGCCTGTGGTTGCTAGTGCATCTTTTTTGTATATTTTTCTCTTAATCGGGTAGTACTTTTAGTAGAGTACATTCATCTTGTGTGTTTGATTCCCATCAGGATTTTCCCTTAACTAGGTTTCCTTACTTGAATAAATGTTTGTGTTATGTGTTGTGAATCTTGCATTATTGTTTATCTTTTATATCTAAGTGGCTAAAGTGAAATTAAATATATTAGGTGTGTAAAATTGATTCACCCCCCTATCTCAGTTGTGGTTGCCTCCTTTTGGGCCTAAAAAGAATTACTTGACTTCAAGCTTTAGGCAATTTTGTATACAATTTCAAAGGAGAATGCAATATTTTATAAATAGAAAGTTAAAAGATAAAATATTTAGGAAACAAAGATGCAACATGCTTTACTTTTAATCTCCACATCAAGTCAAATTATGTTTATTATAATCATATAGAATATTTATCATATTGTTTTGATTAATAGGAAAAAGAAAGTTTTGAAGGGACCTGAAACCCTTTACAATCCATTAAGACTGAGGGAAAAGCATTTTAGAACACCAGCAAAAAGCGAAGAACACCCAAAAAATAGGCCTTCAAAAGGCAGATAAAACCCAAGAAAGAAAGAGACAAATTCTAGCAGAAAGATCACCTAGTAAAAAATCGTCTCAGATACTAGCACCAACAAGAGTAGCTCAACCCATCAGGGTTTCATCCATTTTGTTTTCAATCTCCTCCATCTAGCCAATGATAGCTTTTATCTCATTAACATTGTTGCTTACATTAGGAGATTTCTTCTTTTCTTTGGCCTAGTCCTCCTTCTCGGCCCACCACTCTCTTCCTGAACCTCATCCTTATGGTCACTACTATTGCCCAGACCTTTCTCCAACACATTAACTAGGGGCTTGAGATTGCAGCTCGACACCTTCATACTGTCTCGACTATGTTGGAGGATTTAATAGATGGTATTCTCCAATTTATCTACCCTGCTAGTTATGGTCTCTAGGGAATTTACAAAATCCCAAGGATAATTCTTATTAGCAATATTGCTCCACTCATCCAACTTTTCTTGAGTCCCTTTATGCTTAGCTTCCAACTTTCTGTATTTAAAGTTCAACATTTTTATTTCCTGGAAAAACCATTTATTAAACCTAAAGGAATAGAGAGCCTCCACTTTATTAGTTTGTAAAGCACCAAGGGTAACCTCCTCTTTACCATTGAAATTATAATAAACAAGTTTAATGGAATCTTCCCTAACCCTCGGGTTACTCACATCATCCATGTCCTCGTCAGAATCCCCAAGGATTTCATGAGATATGGGGACATCATTCCTAGTGCCCACCATAAATTGATCATAAGTGGCCACCTCATTCTTCTTGTCATTCTCATTTCTGTAAAAAAATTCCATAGTATAAAACTAAACAACCTTGTCAACTAAATCCTCTAAATTCTTGGAATCCTAGACAAGGTTCTCACTAGACATACTTTCAATTTTGGGGGAGTCTTTTTAGAGTCAATAGTGACATTTTTTCATGCTTCACCTTGTCCTCATCATGACCTGTGTTCCTCATCTCTCAGCCCTTGGTAAAAACCTCCTTAAGGACATCGTTGCAAACAACTTTCTCAATATTTATTCTTAGTGTTCTCCATATCATACCCTTTAGCCTCCATATCATCCTGGGCCTCATTTTCCTTGTCAAAGTCTTCATTAGCTTCCTCCTCCTCCATAGAGCTTGGAATTTTATCCCCGAAAAAGACCACATCATGAGTGGAATATTCCATCTTAGACTCACCCTCATCACCACTAGCTTTATAAGTAGACTCACTCTTAGTGGCACTTGACCCATATTTCTTCCAACTACCCTCAATATTATCCACAGTGTTTAATCAAACTCCTAATGTCTAATCAGTTTTGGCTTGTAACTGACTCTAGCCAAGTCATTGTTTTTACTTTTGACCTTAGAAGGTCTATCAAGGTGTGTGACTAGATGGACTAAATAATTAGGACTAATTCAATCTAGTTTAGTTAGTTTTTCTTTAATGCTTGTTTTGGCTTAGGTCAGGGAAAATGAGTCTAAATGTATCCTAGACTTAGAGGAGAAGTAGAAAGTGCCTAAAAAGGATTTAATGATGTGTATTCATCGAATGAAGAAGGATTGAATTCCTAAAAGTTAGTTATGAGCATTTATGCAAAAGATGCTAAATGTTGTCATGATAACATTTTACAAGATTGCAAATGTTGCATGCAACATAGACAAATTTTTGATTCCTTTCAAAATTGAGGATGGAAATCAATGCTAGTGGCCTAAAATGATGGGAGAAGCATCTTAAGATAATCCATGACTAATTTCTTGAGGTAGAATGATTGTAAGAAATATTTTTGAATAACAAGATAATTATGGTTTTGTTTTATGCAACAATCAAAGTGTTATGAGTTAATGAGTGTTCTGATGGATTGATCTGAAAAATATGATGTTGGAAATGTGTTGATTAGGAAGTTTTAAGAGTTTTTATTTTAGTGATCAAGTTTCTTAGAGTAGATTAGATTGCTTTTGTAAATTGTTTAGGAACTATCATAGTTGCTGGGGTAGACAGAGTAGTTTTCAATTTCATGGCTCCCCCATAGAACCCAACTGTGGGAAACTTTTGGTTGTGGATGAATATGTTAGGTGAGCCTATGTATAGTATAAATTTGTAAGTAGGAGATCTGAGGAGTCAAGTAGATATTTTTAAATTTATGCCCTAGGCAAGTAATGTTTGTCTGGCTAGGTGTGTAATAGAGAAAGAATTGAGTGTCATTGAAAGGGTATGTTTGGGAAAAGAAAACCAAGTGTAGTTTTGGAAGAATTAGGTTCTAATAGAACCCTTTATATAAGATGAGGTCCTTACCAATCCAACTTGATATATTTCTAGATAGAAATCAGATGACTATAACCAATGCATGAAAATAGCCCTATTTGATCTATATTTCAGGACAACAGTGTACGAACTACTTAGGGAGATAAAACCTTGAATGTCTCTTAGGTCTTGGAGAAGGGTGTCAGAATCCTAAGTTATTTTTACGTTTTTTTGAGATTTTTAAGAAATAATCCAGAAACACTCCCTAGGTAGGGCTAATTGGGCTACTATGCCGAATATGACCAAAAAGTGTGTGAATTTGGAACTTGATTGTTTTGAGTTTGAAAACCCATTAAAATGGGATGGATGGGATTCTAAATGGATTTATTAGTGATAGACATACCCCTTGTAGCACTAGTGAGAAAGTTTTGAGTAGTTTGAGCTTGGAATCATCCAAGAGAGCATAGTGACAAAGAGCAATTTTCAATGTTGGAAATCCTTCAAGATTAAGCACAAAGGAACTAACTCTTAGAGAAGAGTTAGAATAGTCTTAGGCTTGGAGACTTGATACTATTAGGGTTCTAGGAGAGGAATAGGAATCCTAAGTATGTTGGAAAGTGACATTGCAAACAATTGTTATTTTGCCATTGATGTAAAACCTTAATTGGTGAGACTATTGTTATCTGTTTGAGTACCATATCTACTATTGATGAATAAGATTTAACAAGAAGACCAATTGAATGGTTGAGTTTAGGAAATTCAAAGGGTACTTGACCAGTTGGCACTCTAGCAAAGTAATTTGTTGTTGATATTTCAAAGACAATTTTTCTGGCTACTCTGTGTCGAGCAAAGTTGTTTGATGCCGAGTAAAGTTACTTTCTGACAAGCAAAGTTGTTCGATGCCGAGTAAATTTGCTTATGACGAGCAAAAGTTGTTCATTGCTGAGCACCATTGCAATTGCCGAGTGGAAACAGTGATGTTGGCCGACTTACAGAAATTGGATTAATGATGAGATTTGAGATCTCTGGCTGACTTAGTTAATTTTATTGGGATATGTAATGTTAATTGAAGATTGATCCTCATCATTTAATGCATGGGTAACTGCAATTAATGCATGGTTTAAATATTTAATTATAGACTACTTTGGAGAAGTAAATGTAATGTAAAGATGAAATGATCCGTTGGATCTGACCTAACCTAAGATCTATGATCTTGTTTAAGCGAAAAAAGATTTATCTGACCTAGACAGAGAGGTATATTATAGCCTCAAGGGGTTATTTTCAGAGTGTGTAGAAAAGTGGTGAAGTGGATGAGTATGCAAGAAGTTTGCATAGTTGATTTACTATTTAGCATGATCTAGCAGAGAAGGCAAAAGGCAGAAGCAGAAAGTTGCATGTGTGATTGCTTGATGGATTTCCAAGCAGATCAGAAGGTTGAAATGACAATGCAGGCTATCCAGTAAGTTAACATCAGAGCTGTAATTGGATCTAAATCTACAAAGTAAGTTGTATGTACCAGATCACAACTACTGATTACTTTCTTACCATTGTATCAGTTAAATCCTTTAACGAGGTTGACTTAACAGTCATTTGTACAAATGATCTAACAAGGTGACACTTATATTGGAATGTTCTAATTCCTCTAGCAAGGCCACTCCTGACAGGGTGATTAAATCCTTTAACCAGGTCACACCTAGCAGTGTGTTATTGTAACCTTTAACAGGGTTGGCTCCTCACAGGGCATCACTTCAGAAGAGTGAAAACTTGGTAGCATGTTACTGGTGGTTTTTCCCATATTGGGTTTCCACATTAAATACTTGTGTCAACTTGTGTTAATGCTTATGGTTTTCTTTACTATTATGTTTCTACAAGTTAATTTCAATTGACAGTGAATTGCATGATTAAATTTGTTGACATATGCTACTGCTGCCGAGTAGATCTGAAATATAGAAAAGTTTTATTTGCTACATCTAGACCTGAGGATAACTGATTCACCCCCCCTCTCAGTTATTCTAAATTCATTCTAACAATTGGTATCAGAGCTTTGGTTTCCTGAAAATAGTTTGAAGGTACTTGGAGCAAAAAGATCAAGATTTATACGGAGGTTCCCAAGCTGAACAAAGATAACTTCCCTACATGGCAAAGCTTGATGAAACTACATTTGGCCGGTATTGGAGATGATGCTAAGAGAATTATTGAACATGCCTATGTACCACCTTCCACTCCTCTCTCAGTTGTACAACTAAGAGAAAAGCAAGAGCATAATCAAACAATGTTGGAGATAGCCTCCTCGTTAAGCTATTCTGAGTTTGATGATATAAAGAACTACACAAATGCAAAAGAGATGTGGGACAAACTTGCAACTATCTATGGTGGAGACACAAACGTGCTAAGGGCTAAATCAAAAAGTCTAAGAGGTAAGTTTGATGAGATGAAAATGCAAGAAGGTGAAAATGTCATTCAGTACTATGGTAGAATAAAAGAAGTTGTAAATTCCATTAGAGGGGCTAATGGAACTATTGATGAGAACA
>MU223519.1:629901-647615 GCA_018584345.1 Thuja plicata | reverse complement strand
TAACCTTTAACAGGGTTGGCTCCTCACAGGGCATCACTTCAGAAGAGTAAAAACTTGGTAGCATGTTACTAGTGGTTTTTCCCATATTGGGTTTCCACGTTAAATACTTGTGTCAACTTGTGTGAATTATTATGGTTTTCTTTACTGTTATGTTTCTGCAAGTTAATTTCAATTGACAGTGAACTGCATGATTAAAGTTGTTGACATATGCTACTACTGCCGAGTAGATCTGAAATACATAAAAAATTTATTTGCTACATCTAGACCTGAGGATAATTGATTCACCCCCCCTCTCAGTTATTCTAAATTCATTCTAACAAAGTAGAGTAGGATAAGAAAAGTCCTAGGTTGAGAAAGTGCAAAGTAAACCTTGGATCACTTCCATTAGATTGGTATTAGAGTAGAGCTAATCAGGCTTGTGGTTAATGTTCCAACCAACAGAGTCCGTAGGAGAGTCAACAATGGTGACCAATGCTGAGTTTTCTAAGAAGGTAGATGATCAAGAAGTGGAGAATAGGATACTCCAAGATAGATTGGCTCAATTGGAGAAAATGGTAGATGAAGTTGATGTGAAAGAAGATGAAGTGAAGGATAAGGTTTAATGGAAAGGCAAGGATATTTCCATTTATGATGAAGTACCCAAGCTGACCCTGTCCTTATTGAAGAGCCATTCCTAAAAGCTTGAAAGGCTATGAGTGGAAAAGAACTAGAAGGAGTTGTAATCTTTATTGGAAAGATGGAGCTTGAGATAGTCCTAGATTGGATAGAGGGAATAGACAACCATTTTGAGTGTGATGGAATTACTCAGGCTCAAAAGGTGAAGTTTGCTAAGGCTAGAGTGAGAGGGTCTGCACTCACTTGGTAGAAATTCATCCTAGATGAGAGGGAGAAGGAAGGGAAGAGTCCCATTGATTCATGGAAGGCTATGGTTTCAAAAGTTAGAGATCCTCATATCCCTGAGGATTATGAAATCCAATTGCATAAGAGAAGACAAGGGTTAAGACAAAAGGATCTAGATGTAAACTCCTATACAGAAGAGTTTTAGAGACTTTGCATGAGATCTAGAGTTGTAGAGGATGAGAAGGTTAAGGTAGAAAGATACCTTAATGGACTAAAGTGGACAATACAAGATGAGATGAGTCTTTTGACATGAGACACCATTCAAAAGTGCCACCAAATTTCCATCAAAGTTGAAGAGAAGTTGAGGAAGAAACAAGATTCGTGTACTACCAGAGAAAAAGGTAGAGGAAGAGACACTATAGGACAAAGAGGTGGATATGGTGGAAGGATTTTTGAACCCAAGAATCAAGGGGAGAGTAAATTTGTTGAACAAAAAGAAGGAAAATCCAATAGAGGGGGTTGAAATAGAGGAAGGAATTGTAGTGGCCAGAGGAAGAAACAACATTCAAAGTGGGGGTAACTAATTTGCTACTATGAAGTGTTACCATTGCAACCAGAAGAGACATCCTACATACAAATGTCCAGGGAAGGGTAATACTTCTCAAGGAAGTGATAAAAGGGGAAATTATGTCCAAGAAGAAACTAGAGGTGGAAACAAACACCCTGAGATTCCCTTAGAGTTAGAGGAAGGTGAGAATTTGATGATGAGAAGAACTTTGATTAAGGAGCTAGTAAAAGAAGAGTCTAGTCAGAGGAGGTCACTATTTAGGGTGAAATGTAAGATGATGGGGAAAGTGTGTAGAGTCATTATAGACTCAGGCTCTACTGAAAATATAGTGTCAGAGGAGGCAGTCAGTAAGTTGAAGATGACAAGAATACCCCACACCAATCCTTACAAAGTCACCTGGCTAAACAAAGGGCAACATGTCCTTGTCAGTCAGCAAGCTTGGGTGGATTTTTCAATTGGGAGGTATAAGGAAAAAGTATTGTGTGATGTGATACCCATGGATGCATGTCACCTACTCCAAGGTAAACCATAGAAATTTGATAGAACGTGCAAATAATTCATATTCTTTCAAGAAGGACAATGTAACATTTAAAATACTGTCACTATTGGAGGATGTAGAAATGAAGTCATCTAGCCCCAATGTTCTCATGGTGAGTGAGAAAGAGTTCTTAGAGGCCTTAGAAGAAGGAGAGGGAGTTTTTTTTTTCACTGGTGTTGAAACTAAAGGAAGAGAGTACAGACAAAGTAGTCAAGAAGACAGAGTTACCAAAAGAAGTGCAGGAGCTGTTGCAGAAGTATGAAGGCATTGTTAGTGATGGGAAACCATCATCCCTACCACCTAAGAGTTTAGTAAGCCACTAAATATACCTAATCCATGAAGATACCCTTCCCAATAAGGATTCATATAAGATGACTCCTCAACAAAGTGAGGAGATAGCTAAGTAGATTCAAGAAGTCCTAATCCAAGGTTTGATTAGGAAAAGCATTATCCCCTATGTCGTACCCATAGTCATAGCCCCTTAAAAGAGAGGAACATGGAGGTTATGTATTTACTCCAGAGCAATAAATTGAATAACCATTAGGTATAGGTTCCCTATCCCTAGGATAGAAGACCTAATGGACTGTCTAGGAGGAGCAAGGTATTTTACCAAGATAGACTTAAAGAGTGGCTATAATCAAATCAAGGTAAATGAGGGAGATGAATGGAAAACAACCTTCAAGACCATAGAAGGATTATATGAGTTTCTTGTAATGTCATTTGGGCTATCCAATTCCCCATCAACATTCATGAGGTTGATGAATGAAGCCCTTTAAGACTAATTGGAAAATTTATGGTAGTCTACTTGGATGATATACTCATCTACAATAAGACAAGAAAATAACATCTCAGACATCTAGAAATGGTTTACAATAAGCTACATGAGGAGGAGCTGATGATAAACTTAGAGAAGTGTGAATTCATCAAGAAAGAAATAGTGTATCTTGGATTTGTGTTGTCTCAAGGAAACTTAAAGATGGATCCAAGAAGAGTGGAAGCCATCATCAACTGGCCTACTCCAAGAAAAAACATTGAGGTAAGAATTTTTTATGGCTTAGCACAGTACTATAGAAAGTTTATCAAACAATTCAGTGCACTTTGTGCTCCTATGCTTGATAATATCAAGGGTAGGATGAATTTTTTTTGTTGTATGGAATGAATAAGCTAACCATGGGTTTAAGTTGTTAAAGAAAAAGATTGCTACCCAAGCAATCCTGATTTTGCCAAGCTTTGTGTATAGTTGGAAAATGGAAGAAATTCCATTGTAGACTAGTTTAGCCTTCTGAGTAAGTGGTTTCAAGTCATGTTAAGCACCTTAAATGGGTCCCTAACTTGGATCTAGCTTTTTTCCCTTGTTCTTTACCATTTCCACTTTTTCCAACCAATTTCTAATACTCCAGACTGCAAAACTGGTACTTTGACCTTAGGTTCAAGGTCAAAATTTTAGGGTCAAGGTCAAGCTAAACCTTGACCTAGGTCACAATCAACCCTTTTTAGGCCTAGGGTTCAAATTCCATAATTCTAGGGTTTCTAGATGTCAGGATTTGGAAAGAGTTAATTCCTACTTCTGGCTCAGCTCTTTTGGTATTCCTTCATCCTCAGTCTTCCTCTCCTTTCCTTAGGATCCTAGATGAAAATTTGATCACTCATGATTCTAATCCTTCTATCGAGCATAACTTTTCTCACTAATCTCATGACGAGGATGATACTTTAAGAGTTCCTCCTTGACAAGTGCAAAAAGTTTCAACCGAACTTGATAAAATGGGAAATTGGCTTATTCAAGAAAACCAAAATCAAGATTCCATCCAAGCTATAGAGGCTCTTAATAAATTCCTTCATGATAGCGATCAAGGTATTAATCTCTTGCATGGTATCACTCATGTTGTGCATTTGAATGTTAAACCTTTAGTACAAGAGGCTCAATATTTAGGATTCACTCCTCCTGTCACTAGTGAGGGACCTTGTTCTATTCCTTTACCTAGCATTCATATTTATACTCCTCCTTTGATGACTACATCTCTCCCAATTTCATCTATTACTGTTTGTGTTCCACCAGTATCTCTACCTACCTCACAACCTTCATATCATAGTGTGCCTTTTACTTATTCAAATCCCCTTCCAAGTGTGCCACTAGTTGTGTCTTCCATTCCAGCCTCTTCCTACACTTTTCCTAGTGTTCCTTATATTTCTATACCACCTATGTCTTCTAATGATTCCACAATTATTAGTTTGGCTCAAATTGTGTCATCCTTACAACAACAACTTGCATCCTTAACTCAATCCAAGTTTAGCATTCCTACATGTGACATGGGTAGTCCTTTATCATTATACATTATCCATGCTACTGTCCCTTAGCAATCCGATATGCCTCATCTTGAGAATTAAAATGGTAAAGGCAATCTTGTTACTTATGTTAAAACATTTCAAATCCTTTCTAGTGATTATGCTCATGACCACAGGATTTTAGCTAAATTGTTTCCTAGAAATTTTTCGTGATAAGGATTTACAATGGTATTTTTTTTTACCTCCTTATTCTATTGATTCTTTTCCTAAACTTGCTAATACATTTATCAAACAATTTCAAAATTACATTGGTCCGCAAGTTTCCTTAACTAATTTAATGCATTGTAAACAAAACATTAAGGAAAAATTGACTGATTTTATTGGAAGATTTAAGCATTTGATATTGATATTTAGCATATGTTTATTTAAAATCTATAAAAGGATATTAGGGATAAGATTCTTCTTACTAAATTTACCTCCTTTCAACAAATTTGTGCATCACTTCATCATTATCAATTACAAGTGAGTCAATTTGAGACCACCACTCCAATGGCTCCTATTCCAGCTGATAAGAGTGACACTTCTCCTAATCCTAATAAGTTTCAAAAATCCATCAACTATACCAAGTTAAATAAATAGACAAATGCGGTTGTTGATCAAGTTGTTGTTGCATCCCACAATGCCACTTCTGCATCCACTACTTTCTGTATGAATCATATGTTTACTATTCTCTCTGAATCTTTACATTCTATTATGAGTAGGTTGTTAAGTGCTAATATGATTACCTTTCCTCCTATTCGACCTCTCCTTCCTACTACAATAGCTTCAAAATCCTTTGATTCAAAAGCTTTTTTCTAATACCATCGCTAGAATGGACATGATACTAAAAAATGTTATTCTCTAAAGCATAAAGTTAAGGACTTAATTGATTATAATGCTTTATCTGTTGATAATTTTTATGATAATGGGAACAAATATGTCTCTCCTCCTAATCAAGACCTTCAAATCTATACAAATCCTTTATCTAGACATGATACTAATACCATCACTCAACCATCTTTTGTGGATATTATTTACGATTCAAATATGGATGATCTTAATCACATTGTTAATCATGTGGAGTGTGTTGTTTCATCTCAACCTACTATTCAAGATCCTTCACCCCCACCTTGACTTCAAGTTGCACCTAAACCTCATAAACCAACAAAGGATAAGAGACCTTGGGAACATTCAATTACCTTTGATGACTCTGAGACTATTAAGGCTCCCGATGGTCCCCTTTATATTTATGCAAGGATTGCTAAGATACGTATGCAAAACATAACAAATATGCTAATGAACCTTGTAAGAAGTGTAGAGATAATGCTAGGGATCATGCTTCTATTCTTTGAAATTCTTTATCTTCTTTTGACCAACCTATGCCTGATGTGTCGAAAGAAGTTAATATTCATAATGATGTTAAGGTGAATGAGAATGATGATCCTATTTGCATCTTAGATCCTATTTTAATTAATCTTGATTAGGAGGATACTCTTGATGATCCAATTGATCTTAGTCATGAATATGAGACCATTGATCTTAATACTAACTTACCTCATACACTTTCAACTCAATTGACAATTACACCTAGTATCGAGAAACATGATTCTCAAGAGGATCCTTGTTTGTAACTGCCTATTATTCCTATTGTATTGGATATAGTCCCTCTTGTGAGTTTCCCACCTTCCCTACATGATATAAACCAATATAGGGATAGTATGTGATGTGCTTGATTGGTTTGTCCTTCATGGTAGCCCTTTTTGTGTTTTCATGATGTACTGTGCTTCTCCTGTAATGCGTTTGCTAAATGTTTGTTAGACTCTTTTATACAACCCTTGTTACTTTGTTGGTGTAAGGTGATAAAGGAATCAAACCTGTTGTATAATTCCTCTATATGTATCTTTAATCTTCTATATGTAGTTTTCATGTTATGTTTTACTTGTGCTATTGTTTGTAAATGTTTTCCTTGTGTAGTCTGCTTGGATTTGCGACATGGTCGCACTGGTTCTTTTTGGTCTCCATGTTGTGATCTAAAAAGATTCTTCTTCGTAATTATTGAGTTTTCTTTCCTCTATTGTGATTTTAGTTCTACTTTATTTTGGGAATGACGTCAATTCATTTTCTATAATATCATATTTATATATACATGTTATCTTATGATCATACTGACCCCATATTAGGTAGATCCCTTGTGTGTTCTTTGTATGTTTATTTGGTATTTTTCTTCATTTGTCTTTGTTTGGGGGCATCTCGTAGTGGAAATGTAATTAGTAGACATGTTTATATTTCCATCAAAGCCATTTATCTTGTTAAAGTTTTAGCAATAACTTTAACATGGGGGAATATACTCTACTCACTTTTTGCACACACGCACTTTCAAAATATTTTAAAAACTTAAAACCTTTTCCCTTTATGGATTAAAGACTAATCCTTAAAGCATGGATATTTTACTTTATAGGATCTCTTGAACCCTCCAGTTTCAATTTACAATTTTTTTATCCCTTTAGGTCGAAAGGTGTCCTTAAGAATGGATCTCCTTGATGGGTTGACTAGTGAGTAGTCACATTTACTAGGCAGTTAAATTCCATCTTTCCAGTTGCACTGTTTCCTAGTGTGGTTCACAATGGTACATAAGTTCTCATTTGGTGAGGTAACCACACCCTCTCTCTTTTTCTCCTTAACTGGTGATGTCTCTCTTATCATGATCTTAGGGTTGATAAAGACTTAAGTCTCTTTGAGGCTTGAGGATTCCTTTGTCCCTTTTGATTTCAATAATATTATCTATTCTTCATGATCTCCTTTACCAAGATTTTGCATCGAGTCCATACTCTTGCTAAAGTGGGGGCTAAATGTATAGTCTGAAAATGGAAGTACTTCCATTGTAGACTGGTTTAGCCTTTGAAGTAAGTGGTGTAGGGTCATTTCAAGAACCTTGAATGGGTCCTTGACTTGGATCTGGCCTTTTTCCCCTGTTCTGCCCCATTTACACTTTTTCCAGCCTATTTCTGACACTCTAGACTGCAAAACTAGGACATTGACCTCAAGGTCAAGGTTGAATTCTATCTTGACTTAGCTCAAGTTCAACCTCAACCTTGAACTTGGTCACAATCAAACTTTTTCAGGCCCAGGGTTCAAATTCTAGAATTCCATGGTTTCCAGATGTTGGGCTTTGGAAAGAGTTAATTCTATCTTTTAGGTCAGCTATTTCGGTCTTCAGAATAACAAATATTAAATTATATTTAATATAGTTCCTCTTCTAAGGGTATGGGTCTAATTGGAATTTAATTCTCCTATGTAGGCCTCTCTAGAAGATTTTTTCCTAGTTTCATATATAAGGAAGCTTTCTCCTTTCATTTTCTCTAACCATGAACCACAAGCTAAGACTTGAACAATAAGCAAGAGCAATCTAAGAAAAAGACTTGAAGAGTGAGATCCAAAGGTGAAGAAGAAAGATTTGAATCAATCCAATTAGACATTGAAGTATTCATCCATTATCAAGCATTTAAGTACTTCTCAAGCACTCATTTCATCAACAAGATCTGTTGGTGGCCATTCAAGGATTCAAGCTCCATGGAGCCCTCTCATTGAAGATTTCTCCATCCACATTCCTCCAAGCCTCTTCCTATTCAAAGACCCATTCAAGATTGGTGTTTAAGATATTCAAGTAATTGATTGGAGACATCCTACATTCTACATTCTACATTCTACATTCTACATCCTTTTTTGTGCATATATACTCGTGGATTCACGTATTCGAATCCACCACAAAGGCTTCTACAAGCAAGGTGAAATGTTCACTTAATTTGTTTTAATTATGCAATTACAATTATACTTTGAGGTTAGTTCCAAAACTATGGTTTGACCAAGGCAAACCCCTCCCCCCAACAAACAATCCATTTTTCTTCTAGGTACATGATGACATGTAACTGATTGAATGTTTGAAGATGTTAAGTTGATGATCATGCAAAGCATTAAATCAGTTAATGTATTCTATTGTCATTGGTGTTAACTTGATATAATCTATATGTTCATGGAAACACTTATAAAGACTTCAAAGAACTGATGAAACAAGGCTATGCTATTAGTAATGCATATAAGTTAAGTAATCACAAAGTGATTGTATACACTGATGGAGTGCACACCGACAGTTAGAGTAAAAGAGTAAAGTCACAAGGATACCCGATGAGAAACTGCAAAGCATTAAGGAAGAGAAAAGTTACAATGTTTCTCGATGAGGAAAACATAGTGTAACCCAATAGATAGAATTACAGTGTTGCCCAATGGAAAAGACAAGCACAGAGATCCCGACGACAAGTGAAGTCACACTGATGAAACAGTCAGTTATCACAGATGACTAATTGAAAAGATGATTGACATAACAGAGAGTTTAGAAAATGACAAAATGTTTAGCTTTCAAGAGCTAAAGATAGACTTAATGATACTTATCATTGTTTTAATCATCAAGATAAAGTATGATATAAGTAATTGTTTTAAAGCTGATTTGTCCAGTTGGCAAGAAGATCTCTTTGAGATAAAACTAGATTTTTCTTTAAATATATTAGCAAGAATTGGGGATTATGCAAAGAATCAAGAAAGCCAAGAAAAGGGGAAATCATGTCTATATAGAGACAAACCCAATTCATTATGAAGTGTGGGGTGAACAAGAGAAAAAAGGAAAGATGCAAAACAGAATCTGAAGGAAAAGAAAGTCTTCTTTCAGTCCTGATCAACAAGATAGAAGAAAGAGCTAGATTCTGCAGACATCGATGAATAGTGAGACAATATCACAGAGAAGAATAGTGTGGAGCTAAGGTATAATTGATTATACTGATCAGAGAGGTAATGCACTTACAATAGATCATAAAATCTGCAATTGAGATGTATGTATGAATAGATCACTAATGTTTTGGTTTAACCATTAAAGCATCAAGTCTCTTAACCGAGCATGACTTAAAAGTCTTTTACAGTTGAGATACATCCCAAGGAGTATCAAAAAGTTTTATCATGAAAGTAGCATTGGATATTCTTGATACCTATTGACATGCCAAGTGAGTGTTTGATCAAGGATGGTAGCATTAGATGCCAGATACTAGGTGATAAACTATATTTTCAATACTCTAACAAGGTCACACCTAACATTGTGTTTGTAACCTTTAATAGGGTTGGCTCTTAATGGGCCTCACTTTAGAAGAGTGAAAAATTGGGGTACCGGTCCTAGTGGTTTTTCCCTTAATAGGGTTTCCATATTAAAAATCCACGTGTTATGTGTTTATGTTTCATTACTTTACTGTTTTACATTTCACATATGCAATTCTGGATTGATAGGTATACTCTGCATATTTATTGTGCTTCAGTAAATAGTTGACTTCTTATCGGTAAAAATATAGAAGAAGGTTTAACAAAGAAATCCGACAAGTATAAATCTGTTATAAGTATTTCAAGGCATTCATCTTGTAGTACATAAGATAACTAGAGGCATAATCTATGGTTATAAGTTCTAAGGGTTGATATAAGGATTAATTTTTTAGGCAACTGATTCACCCCGCCCCTTCTCAGTTATTACTAACAATTGGTATCAAAGCTTGTGTGCTTAGAAGGAAGGTTTCAAGACCTAAGCTAAAGATCACAAGATGAATAGACGAGATGTGCCAAATTTGAACAAAGACAATTTTGCTTCATGGAAAAGCATAATAAGACCCCACTTATTAGGTATTGGTAATGATGTTACTCAATACTTAGATTCTGAATATATGTTGCCCACAAGAGCACCAATAGTTGAACAATTGAGAGAGAAGCATGAGCACAACTCTATGATGATAGAGCTTGCTTCCTCACTCTCCGATGCTGAATTTGAAGATGTTAAAACCTACAAGACTGCAAGGTAGATGTGGGAAAAATTGATGCTTGTACATGGTGGTGACAAGAATGTTTTAAGAGCCAAGGAAGAAAGCCTTAGAGGAAAGTTTGATGATCTCAAAATGAAAGTAGGTGAAAACATGACACCGTACAAAACAAGAATCAAAGAGGTATTCAATGTTATCTAAGGAGTTGGAGGTGTACTAGAAGAAGATATAGTGGTAAGTAAAATTCCAAGAACCTTACTACCTACCTATGTTATTAGAGTATCTGCCATACAAGAAATGAGAGTAGTAGCAAATAGCAATGTTACTCTAGATAGTTTGATTGGAAGACTGATTTCATTTGAGATGAATAACTTTGATAATAGTGTCTTACCAAACATAGAGTCTGCATTCAAATATTCTATGAGAATAAGTAAATCAAGTCATAAACACACTATGAGAAAAGATAGTGATAGTGAAAGTGAAGAAGAAGATCTTGATGAAATTTAAGAACTTATGGCTAGAAGAATGCAGAGAGGCAAAGGTAAATACAAAGGTAAATTACCACTTTTTTTCCTTAATTATAAAGAGATTGGACACTTTGTTGCAAGATGTCCTAACAAAAGATAAGATGATATAACTAATGACAGATCATTTGAAAAGAAGTCTGATAGAGGTTATTACAGAAGCTACTGACAATTATAAAGAAGAGATAGTCGAGACTACAAGGACAAAGGAAAGAAGGCCAATTACCTAGCAAAATGTAAAGATGAAGATACTGACACCGAATCTGATGAAGACATCAAGATGGTGTTTGTAGCAGTGAAAGATTATTTAGATGATGATGAAGAAAGGTATGTAGAAATAGATCTCATATCTAAAGTTAGTAAAATTGATGTTTAGATCATAGATAGTGGCTACACACACCATATGACCGGTGACAAGCAAAAGTTTAAGAATTTTGAATACTACAAGGGTGGTTCAGTTAGAATGGATAATGATACACCTTGTCCAGTCAAAGGTAGAGGAACAATAATGTTTAATAACTAGATAAAATGTGAAAATTCTTATTGGGTAAATGGATTGAATTAAAATCTATTGAGTGTTTCTTAGTTGAATAATTTAGGTCAAAGAGTATCATTTAAAAATAAGAAGGCAAAGATCTTCAATAAATTAGGAAATCTGATTAACCTGGTGAGCAGACAAAAGGTAACTTATTCTATCTGAATGATACTGACACCACTTCTTTGATTGCTACAAACGAAGACATATGGTTGTGGCACAAAATATTGTGTCATGTGAACTTTGACAACATCATAAAGATAAGAAAAAAGAGAAATGTAAGATGCTTACCGATGATGACTAAGCCTGACAACATCATGTGTACGAATTATCAAAAAGGTAAGATGACAACATCTAGTTTCAATAGAAAAACCCATACATTTGATGCAATTCTAGAATTAGTCCATACTGATTTATGTGGACCCATGAGGACAAAGAGTTATTATGGAGATAGATATTTTATTCTCTTTGTTGATGATTTTTCTAGAATGATGACAGTCATGTTTCTAAAAGATAAATCAGAAGCATTCAAGATGTTTAAATGGTACAAAGCAATGGTTGAGAAACAAAGTGGTAAGGGACTAAAATTCTTAAGATTAGATAGAGGGAGGGAAATTTATTTCAGATGAATTCACTAACTTTTGTAATGAGCATGGAATCAAAGGATAGGTCTCTGCACCAAGAACTCCACAACAAAAATGAATTGTTGAAAGAAGGAACATATCCATAGTTGATTGTGCAAGAACACTGATGATAGAGAAAGGGATCACCTAAATCTTCTAGAGGGAAACTGTCAGTACTACTATTTACACACTGAACAGGGTACAATTGAAGAAAGACACCAAGAAGAAATCTTATGAGCTTTTGTATGGTTACACACCCAATGTAAGTTACTTCAAAAATTTTGGTAGTTGATGTTATATCTTAAAAAATGATAGAAATGGAAAACTTGACTCCAAGAGTGATGAGGGAATATTTCTAGGGTATTCCACCAAGAGAAAGGCTTATAAATGTCTCAATAAAGCTTCTAAAAAAATTGTTGAAAGTGCAAATGTAAAGATGGATGAATTTGCAGAGAAGAATGAAAAGGAAAGCACTAAAGAACCAGAGGACTAGAATAGGTTTTCTTATAATGAGGAACCTGAAACTCTACCCAACCAACAATGTAGAGCTCCCAAACAATAGATCATTGCACCCGAGCATTAGGCTACAAATACGTATGATCAGAATATTGCTCAAAATGATGCACAAAGTGATGGAGAAGAGAATAAAGACCAGAATGATGATCAAGATTATAGACAAAGGATTGAACTTGTACTTGCAAGATATGTCAGAAAGAACAATCCACAAAACCAAATCATAGGAGACAAGAAGGCTGGTATGAGAACTAGAAGTAAGTCTCTAAACACAAGATGCCTTATTTTTTATTATGAGCCCAAATATGTCAATGCTGCACTTGATAATGATGAATGGATAAGTGCTATGAATGAAGAGATTGAGAAGATAGAGAAAAACAAGACATGGACAATTGTACTAAGACTAGATGACAATAATTTCATTGGTACAAAATGGTTATTCAAGAATAAGCTTAATGAGAATAGAGTAGTCACTAGAAATAAAGCAAGACTAGTATGCAAGGGGTATGCACAAGAAGAAGGGATTGACTATGGAGAGACCTTTGCACCTATTGCTAGGCTAGAAGGAGTGAGAATGTTACTTTCTTATGCTACATATAAAGGCTTCAAGGTATACCAAATGGATGTCAAGTCTACATTCCTAAATGGAATACTTGAGGAAGAGGTATACATTGAGAAACTAGAAGGGTTTGTTGATCTAGACAAGAGGAACATGGTATGTAGATTACACAAAGCCTTGTATGGATTGAAACAAGCACCCTGATCTTGGTATGAAAGACTTCATTCCTATCTTATAAGTATTGGATTTGTAAGGACTAGTGAAAACAATAATATTTATTTGAAGGAAGATACTAATGCTAACATTTTGATTGCTAAGATATTTGTTGATGACATCATTTTTGGAGGAAATGATATGTTATGCAAATCATTTACAAATGAAGTGAGCAAGGAATTCGAGATGTCTATGTTTGGAGAGATCAAGTTCTTTCCTGGTCTACAGATCATTCAACAAGATTAAGGCATTTTCATTACACAATCCAAGTACATCAAGTACTGAAAATATTCAAGATGGAAGAATCCAAACCAGTTGGAACACTGATGGAAACTGGATGTAAGTTGAAAAAGGAGGGAAAGTCATCAGAGGTAAATCAAACTTTGTATAGATCAATGATTGGAAAACTCATGTATCTTGCACATACTAGACCAAATATTGCACATGCAGTAGGAATTGTTACAATATTTTTTGCTAATCCCAGGGAATCACATATGACTACTGTGAAAAGAATCCTAAGATATCTGAAGAATACCAAGGAATATGGAATATGGTATAGAAGAGAAGGAAAATTTGAACTTAAGGTCTTTACCGATGTTGATTGGGCTAGAAATATTGATGACCGGAAGAGCACAATTGGAGGAGCATTATTTATGGGTGATAGACTTGTCACATGGATGAGTAAGAAGCAAGGATGCATCTCTCTATCTACTGTAGAGGAAGAGTATGTTGCTGCTACTGCAAACTGCTCAAATATTGCATGGATCAAACAATTAATGGAAGGTATGCATATGAAAATTCTAGAACCAATGATTATCTATTATGACAATACCAGTGCAATAAACTTTCCAAGAATCCAGTCACACATGCTAAAACAAAGCATATTTCCATTAAGTATCATTATTTCAAGCAAGGAAGTGATACTTGAGTATGTTTAATCAAAGGAACAACTGGCCGATATCTTCACCAAGTCACTGCCCGAGGATGCATTTGGATACTTGAGAAAGAGACTAGGGGTCAGACCCCTATCTATTAGTCATTAAGATGACTAGAAGGTTGCATTAGCCTACATATTATCAGAATATCATTCATGTTGATGCAAGCAGAAAGATGGACTTCAAAGATAAATCTATACACTGCAAGGTATTTACCTTCTCTGAGCACCAGAGTTATTACCAATGGATTGGGAAATTCAAGGAATATATTATGGATAGAAAGGATTCATTTGACATTACTGTCAAATATTTATTTGACAAAGATGTTTGTTTGGCATTGTTGTCAAAGGGAGAGATTATATCCATTATCATTTCTTTTCACCTAAGGGAGAGATTATATCCATCAAAGTATCCAAAGGGAGAGATGTAATGAGAAAGGGAGAGTACACACAAAAGGAAGAGAATTGCTAACAAGAGACATCAAAAAGACAAGAGAACAGTCAAAGGGAGAGAGTTTGACACAGAATGAGAACACATCACATCAGAGAAACAAAGATTCTACATCTATCTAGTGAAGGGATTGAAGACAGACATAAAGTTGCAAGAATCAAATCAAAGCTATGTGAGCTTACCTAAAGCCATACATTTGTAATAGTTACATTAGGAAAGCTTGATGAAACTATATATTTCATATTGTATTAGCAATAGTATGGTATGATAATGTAGTATGTTTGCATCAATGTCAAAGGGAGAGATTGATGACATGTAACTGATTGAATATTTGAAGATGTAAAGTTGATGATCATGTAAGGCATTAAGTCAGTTAATGTATTGTATTGTCATTGATGTCAACTTGATATAATATGTATGGTCATGGAAATACTGCTAAAGACTTCAAAGAACCGATGAAACCAGGCTATGCTATCAGTAATGCATATAATTCAAGTACTCACAAAGTGACTGTATACACCGACAGAGTGCACACCGATGGTCAGAGTAAAAAGAGAAAATTCATAGGGATACCTGATGAGAAACTGCACAGCATTACTGACGAGCAAATTTACAGTGTTTCCTAATGAGAAAAAGATAATGTAACCCGATGGATAGAATTACAGTGTTGCCCGATGGAAAAGAAAAGGACTGAGATCCCGATGACAACTGAAGTCACACTGAAAGAATAGTCAGTTATCATAAATGACTAACTGAAGAGTTTACTGATAGAACAGACAGTTTAGAAAATGAAAAAATACTTAGCTATCAAGAGCTAAAGATAGAATCAACTGGCACTTATCATTGTTTTAATCATCCAGATAAAGATGAAGATAAGTAATTGTTTTAAAGCATATTTGTCCAATTGGCTAGAAGATCTCTTTGAGATAAAATTGGATTTTTCTTTAAAAATATTGCCGAGAATTGTGGATCATGCCAAGAATCAAGAAAGCCAAGAAAATGGGAAATCATGTCTATATAGAGACAAACCCAATTCATTATGAAGTGTGGGGTGAACAAGAGAAAAGAGAGAATATGCAAAAGAGAATCTAAAGGAAAAAAAAGTCTTCTTTCAATCCTGATCAACAATCTAGAGGAAAAAGCTAGATTCTGTAGACACCGACGAACAGTGAGGCAACATCACAGAGAAGAAGAGTGTGGAGCTAAGGTATAATTGATTATACTGATCACAGAGGTAATACACTTACAATAGATCTGAAAATCTGTAATTGAGTTGTATGTATGAATAGATCACTAATATTTCAGTTTAACCATTGAAGCATCAAGTCTCTTAACCAAGGAATACTTAAAAGTCTTTTACAATTGAGATACATCCCAAGGAGTATGAAAAAGTTTGATCATGAAAGAAGCATTGGATATTCCTGATACCTATTGATAGGCCAAGTGAGTGGTTGATCAAGGATGGTAGTATCAGATGCCAGATACTAGGTGACAAACTATCTTTTAAATACTCTAACAAGGTCACACCTAACAGTGTGTTTGTAACCTTTAATGGGGTTTTCTCTTAACAGGGCTCACTTCACAAGAGTGAAAACTTGGGGTATCGGTCCTAGTGGTTTTTCCCTTAATAGGGTTTTCATGTTAAAAATCCATGTGTTATGTGTTTATGTTTCATTACTTTACTGTTTTACATTTCACATATGCATTTCTGGATTGATCGGTATACTCTGCATATTTACTGTGTTTCGGTAAATAGTTAACTTCTTATTAGTAAACATATAAAAGAAGGTTTAACAAAGTAATCTGACAAGTAGAAATCTATTATAAGTATTTCAAGGCATTCATCTTGTAGGACATAAGATAACTAGATGCATAATCTATGGTTATAAGTTCTGAGGATTGATTTAAGGATTAATTTTTGAGGCCACTGATTCACTCCCCTCTCAGTTATTCCTAACAGTATAGGTTTGGAATAGCATATCAGAGTGCGGATTTGGATACCCTTTTTGCCAAACTTTCAGGATCCAAATACAGATTTCCTATTAGAGACTTTTTAGGTCAATTACGCCCTAGGTCAGAATTGGTAATTCTGGGTCAATAGTGACATTGACTTGAGGGTCAAAATTAGAACTGTTTCAGAACAGAAAAATATTTATGATTTTTTTTCATCTCTGTACGTTTCTATTCTAGATCCGGTCTCAGATTTTCGAGAAACCGTGTAGACCCCCGAAAACAACATTCTTCAGATCTGCAAAATTTAAAGGTCGATACTTTTCTCCTATTTATTTCAATTAAAGTTATTAATCTTTCTAAATCTATCACACATTCAAATCTATAAATAGGTATTTAAGATCTTCCTCTTTTCTCTTATTTATAAATGATTGATTCATTTATGCATTGATCCTTCCTTTGGGGTTAATCAATTTGGATCCTTCATTTGTGCATCTAAGGAAAAAAGGAGAGCATCTTATTTACCCCCTGTTAGTGTTTTTTCTTGTTGACCAAAACATATCATCTTTCACCAGTTCACAAACTGACTCAACCAGACAAAACCCAACTTCAACAAGGCATAAAATACCTTCTACTCTTCAGGCTCCACAGACCCAGGTGGGTGTACCTTACTTCTTTGCTTATGCAAACTGATACAAACACCCAATAAGAATATTCACTAGTGGATTAAACAGAACAAACATGTCCTACAACGGGGTTCATAATTGAGATGAATCTCTGATATGGGAAGCCTACCCACATGCTCAATATATCTTCCAAACTTATCAACAGAAAGGGAAAGTTGAATTGAAAAGATTTAGATTACAATTCTAGTTAAACCAGTGCCTAATCCTAGGCATGGAGTCATGAGATGCACATCAATAGGAAACTTCAAATCTTATACAACTAAAATTCAAACGATGTACCTTGCACACCATTCTTTCTTTCCCCTACTTAGACATCAGATCCTCATGAAACATTACATTATCAGCAACAATCTTCAAGGTATTACACTCCCCTTGAAAGAAACTTGAAAATCATTACACCATTTACCTTGTAAACAGGTATACAGAGATGATTTACAAATCAATATACAACAATTTGACAAAACACAAAGAGACATCAGACAAATATAGGAAAGGATTTTCACTGTACTTCATTAAATCATCCTATATCTATACATTCAATCACATAAAACTCAGAATTAGAACTCTGACATGAAACCCAGAACTTGCATTAATGGAACTCAAACACTTGCAGAG
>MU223519.1:591630-624969 GCA_018584345.1 Thuja plicata | reverse complement strand
ATCAGACATACATGATCATTGGGCCTATAGCTTTTGGGAATATCATTTAAAGTTTTGGCGAATCTAATGTTAAACAATGGAACTAACTCTTCCTTTTGAATCTTGATCTCCATCAACTTGTTCAACATAGCATTTGCCCCTATTCTTTCAGCAAAATGCTCCATGAAAGCTGAAATGAAATCTTCCCACGAAGTAATAGAACTTGATGGTAAGGAATAGAACCATATTCTGGCATCTTATTTGAAAGTCCGAACCAACAACTTCATCAAGATGTCTTCATGACAAACTTCAAAGTCTCCCATCAGATCAGTAAATTCTTGCAAATGTTTACATGCTGAATCTAATTTTTTCCCTTTAAACTCTGGTAGATGCTTCCTAATCTTAGTAGGCACTTCATTTGGGAAACCGGGTATGCCATCAAAACACAATGGCTCATACCTTTGTACAAAGAAGCTTCTACACGAATCCATTATGAGCTGCACCTTCACTTAATGAAATTTTCAAATCCTTATTATGAAAAACTTATGCAGCCATAAGGATTCTTTGAGTCATACATACTCCTCCAAGACATGACCAAGATTTTAAACAAAACTAGAGCAATATGCAAATTGATAATATAAAATCCTTTCTACGGTGACTTATTCACCCAATAAGGAACATGCATAAACTGAAAAAATATATTGCATCTCATACCTTTAACTTTCACACTGGAGGAGCACTAATTGTCTTTGATCCTTTTACTCATCTTAAAACTGAAACTCACCCACAAACTAAAAAGTAGGGATGATGATCCACTTGATGTTTTGTATCCTTTCTTCACTGAATATACTTACAAAATAGACAGAAAAATCTGCAGCACTGGTGCAGAGACAGAGTCGGCACCCAGATAAGATTGGGAAAAATATAAAGTTTTGCAAGCAACATTCACAAAGCTTTAGCAATGTAAACACCGATACTTTCCTCAACAAGACACTTTCAGATGAAAGATTTTACCTCAAAGACAAAACAATATCCTTCTATACTCCAGACTGAAATCAATACAACTTTGTGCAATTTCAATGGACAAACTTACTGGATATGACAAATGAGAAGGCCAGGAGTCCAGCTCAACTTGTACCTCCGTCATTTGTAAGATTTATGATGCTAGTCCCCAGCAGAGTCACCATTCTATTAGTGTTTTTTCTTGTTGGCCAAAACATATCATCTTTCACGAGTTCACAAACTGACTCAACTAGACAAAACCCAACTTCAACAAGGCATAAAATACCTTCTACTCTTCGGGCTCCACAAACCTAGGCGGGTGTACCTTACTTCTCTACTTATGCAAAATGATACAAACACCCAATAAGCAGATTCACTAGTGGATTAAATAGAACAAACATGTCCTGCAACGGGATTCATAACTAAGATGAATCTCTGATATGGGAAGCCTACCCACATGCTCAATATATCTTCCAAACTTATCAACAAAAAAGGAAAGTTGAATTGAAAAGATTTAGATTACAAGTCTAGTTAAACCAGTGCCTAATCCTGGGCATGGAGTCATGAGATGCACGTCAACATGAAACTTCAAATCTTATACAACTGAAATTCAAACGATGTACCTTGCACACCATTCTTTCTTTCCCCTATTGGACATCAGATCCTCATGAAACATTAGATTATCAGCAACAATCTTCAAGGTATTACACTCCCCTTGAAAGAAACTTGAAAATCATTACACCATTTACCTTGTAAACTGGTATACAGAGATGCTTTACAAATCAATATACAACAATTTGACAAAACACAAAGAGACATCATACAAATATGGGAAAGGATTTTCACTGTACTTCATTAAATCATCCTATATCTATACATTCAATCACATAAAAATCAAAATTAAAAATCTAACATGAAACCCAGAACTTGCATTAATGGAACTCAAACACTTGCAGAGCTCAGCTCATGCAAAGAAATTGGAAACCCCACAGACTGAAAAGAAAGGAGAATAAGAAGAGAAGGGGGAAAACACCAGAAAGCATTACAACTCGACACTTGTCCAACTCTGAACTACTCACTGAATAAGTCATGAAGTCTGGAACAACAAACCTGATCTACTCTATCCCCTTGAAAACACATGAGTCACCGGACATAACAAATCAGATATCTCAAAAATATCTTCCTGGCCCCCCTGAAACTTAAACTGCAAATAACGCGAGCAGATGGCCACCTATGCAAAATCTGATTCCAGAATCGAAATCCTCACGTCGAGACCTTTCCGGCGGTATATAATAGTCCATAGTTGGGCGGAAAATAAATTCCCCAGCCATTAAAATGGTCTCCCAAGTCTGTAACTTTAATATTTGAATTTTCAATATAGTCGAAACTATATGAAAATTTATCTTTAATTTTGATTTTTCACTTTGCACGGGAAGGAATTTTGAATAAAATATTCATTTTGGCCTCCTACAGCGGGACCCACCTAACAAAGGCTCGCCAAGTCACGAAATGGCACGCACCTCCAGGCGGACCCACATGGCTGAGGCAGCAACATAGCCTCTTCTTCCTTCACTTTGCATTCTTTATGTGCGTTGGGATATATAAACATTAAAAAAAAGCCCACTCTTTGCCAATGTGGGATATATGGCTTTGCATTACGTTTGGCGCCCAACCCATTCCTCTTCAACAAAATGCGTGGCTCGCTTGATGTATTACATGTCGATGCCATTCTCTAATATGATGATCTCCTCCATATGCTAGGTTGTCTCACATCCTTGCGTGGGCTTCCAATTTCATTGCGCTGGACTGCTCTGTGCGTGGATTCCTCTGTTTGTGCTCCCGCGTTTTGCATTGGCAGGTAGGCTACTCCACATTTTTTTTTATTCAAATGCTTTGTCTTGGTTTCCACATACAGCGTGGTATTTTTCCTTACGCTGGCAAAGATGTTGAATTTGGCTTTACACCAGTGGTTTTGCATGCCTGAAAACATTTGTGGAATGTGGCTTTACATATGCCGATTACATTAGCTAAAAGTTTAAACAGCTGGGATATTCTCTCACATGCTTTGGCATAGCCACAAATGTCTTCACACCTGCCGATTGCATTGCTTGTAAATTTCTTGCTCCTTTCCCTACAAACTCATTTCGAGCAGCTTCAACAAATCTACTTTGTTTGCATCCTATTTTACCACGAGCAGGGAGGCTGCTGGCAAGGTTGTGGAGCTTGGCTTTACATCTACAATTTCCTTTTGTAATGTTTTCTAACTACTATTTAAACACAGCTCAAGTATCTCCATCTACTCCCTGCTGTTGATGACCATCAATAGAGCCGTGCTCTCCTTCTTCAACAGATCTCCTTGACCATTTATTTCATTATTAACTTCGTCATGTTCTGTCTCAGCTTTTTCTCTGGGGTCAGGTATGTCAATATGCCTTACAACTTTATAATATAAACACTGGCAACCAACAAGTGATGTGCCCTTTTCATGGTGTTGACCGTCCTCTTAACAACCTTGTTGCACTGGCCTCAAAAGAGCACATGCTATCTTTGAAGGGGTGACCATTTTTTAAGCAAAGTCGGGTCCAAGATGGGCCCGGCTAAATTTTTTTTTGAATTCAAACACTCAGACCAGAAACTACTCCAGACATCCCCAGGACGTCCCAGAATTGAAGAACAAACAAACCCAGATCGCCAAAAGATCAAAAAACCTTGTTTGCAATGCACCAAAATCAAGAGAAATAGGCCCGGAAACTGGCTTTAAAAAACTGACATAATGACCTGATCAGACCCTGCCTTCTGACAGGCATATTCTCTGATCTATAAACTGTCATTCCCCAAAATGGCATCCCATGACGACAACCAAGGCAAAATTTATAATTCTTCAAAGTTGCTCGTTTCATTCTGTTTTTTGTAAACCACTATTAAAAGTAGTAAATTGCATTTGAAATCACCCTGGCAAAAATACCAAACAGATCCCTGGGAAGCCACAAACTGGCACACAAGTTCATTTAGATGTAAACAACATGATTCAATCATCATCTAGATCTGGGAGTCAATCAGGGAAAAGATATAGCTTCATGAAAATCAGGACTTGTAGAGATAGACCCAGAATACACAGAAAACAATGGAAAGTTCAGTTTGGAAACGCCTTTAAAAATATATCAAATGGATTGGCAGAGACCTCCAACCGGAACTGAAAGTAGAACTTCATGTTTGAAATGAAATGAAACAATAATTTCTCTGATAGGTGATACCGGGAAAGAGTTATAAATGAGCAAAGTTGACCTACAGCAAACTGGTGCACTTCACAATCTTTGCAAACAGCAGAAATTGCAAATGGAATCGAATTGGGAAACACACCCAATGGATTCGTCATGAGCTGCAAACTAAAAGGGACGAAGTAAAACTTGTCTAAAATGTAGGGAAATGATTAAAATCTCCCTACCAATCCATCAGTGCAAATTATAAGATCATGAACAAGGCTCCCAACAAAACTGTGAAAAGGTGAAAACGTAGATTCTAGAAAACACCTCTTGAAGGGGAGGAATAAACAGGGTCAAAACTTATCACAGGGACCTGAAACCGGAAACGTAAGTAGTATGCAATGTGTAAAAAAAGATGTTAGGCTCAGATTTTCATAAAACTTATCAAATTTCAAGATATTCAATCCCGAAGTAGCCCTTCTCGGCGATTTCTACACTTAGCAATTTTCTGATTTTGAGACCCCCTAGGAACGAACTGAAGAAAACCCGTTTGAGCATGAAAATTTAGGACTAGAAATAAACCACTAAAGCATATGAAAGGCAATGGAAAAATGCATTTTATGAAACCACCCAGAAAACACCTGGTTCCCACATGCATCTTGAAAGCAAAATAGTACAAATGCATGCTAACGTGTCCCATTCCTCACAAATTTTTGAGAGTGCCAACACCCCCTACATTTCAAATACATTCTATTTCATATACATACTTTCTTTAAATTATAACATAAATTAATATTTAAAAGCAATATTTTATATGTTACACTTTGAAAATCTATTCACAGTGGAATTTGATGTCAACAATGTAGTCATTGGTACAGTTTTAAGTCAAGATGGAGGACCAGTGGCCTTTCACTCTGAGAA
The DNA here is from genome assembly GCA_018584345.1 of Thuja plicata. Taxonomy (NCBI): domain Eukaryota; kingdom Viridiplantae; phylum Streptophyta; class Pinopsida; order Cupressales; family Cupressaceae; genus Thuja; species Thuja plicata. Next base: position 619,864 of record MU223519.1, on the reverse strand, counting down.
ACTAAGTGAAGCTAAGAATAAATAATCCTCTTATGACCTAGAGATGTATTCTCTTATCCAGGAACTGAGAAAGTGGAGGCATTATTTGCTTCCAAAATAGTTCATAGTCTATTCAGACAATCAAGCATCAAGTTTCTTGAACTCTCAAGATAAACATCAAACACAAGAAGGAGTTGAAGAATAAGGTAGTAGATGCCTTAAGTATAAGAGCCTTGACCATTCAAGAGATACAACTGAAGAGCATGGGGATAGACAACTTCAAAGACCTAGATGGTGAATATGAAGACTTTGCAGACATTTATAAGGTATGCCTAGAATATAAGAATCACTTTCATAGTCGATTCTCGTAATATACCTTACAGAGTTATCTATTATTTAAAGGGAGTCAATTGTGTGTCCCTAGGGGATCTATTAGGGAGAATCTAATCTAAGAGAAATACAATGGTGCACCTAGTGGCCATTTTTGTGTTAATAAGACCCAACAATTAGTTCAAATATTTTACTTTTTTCGCAAAATGAATTTGGATGTTAAGAAATATGTGGAAGGTTGTGTTATTTGTCAAAAGGAAAAAAGGTACATCTACTAATGCAGGCCTATACCATCCTTTACCCATTCCAACCAGACCATGGGAATGTCTGAGCATGGATTTTGTAGTGGGATTTCCCAAGATAAAATAGGGAATGGATAGCATTTAAGTTATTGTGGTAGATTTAGAAAGATGGCACACTTTCTACCCTGCAAGACAAAAAATGATGCAAGTTAGATAGATTCCCTATTTTTCAAAGAGGTAGTTATAATACATGGTATTCCATTGAGCATAGTGTCAGACAGAGACACACAATTTATGAGTCATTTTTGGAAGACTCTTTGGCAGAAGTTAGAAACCAACTTGTCTTTTAGATATGCATACCATCCTCAGTCTGATGGCCAGATAGAGGTAGTCAATAGGAGTCTTGGAAATCTCATAAGGTGTCTAACTAAGGAGTATGGTCAAAATTGGGACCAACTCATTGGGCAAGAAGAATATGCCTACAATGACACAGTGAATAGGACTACTCAGTGAATAGGACTACTCGTAAGAGTCCTTTTGAAATAGTTTATGGCCTTCATCCAAGAGGCATATATGAGCTCAAATATTTGAAGGATGGAGCCAAGGGAAGTGGCTATGCAGATGACTTTGCACACTCTATGAAAGAAGTCCATCAGACTATGAGGAAGGCATTCATTGAAAATACAGAGAAGCTTAAGAGAAAAGTTGATGAGAGGAAAAGAGATGTCCAATTCAAGGTTTTGGATCTAGTGATGGTTCACCTCAACAAGGAAATACTACAAAAAGGAACACCACATAAGATTCATATGACAAGAATTGGATCATGCATGTATCATACTGGCCAAATATTGAGAAAATACCTACAAGGTGGAACTTCCAGAGGATATGGGTCTATCTCTGATGTTTAATGTTTTAGACCTGGTTTTATACAAAGGCCCAATCCCAGATGTAGATCAGAGTTTGATTGAAGTCATACAGGAGGTGGAGGAACTTAACATGATATCTGCACCAATGAAGAAGGCAGAACACATACTTGATTCCAGAGTCTACAAGAAAACAAGGAAGAAGGAATACCTAGAACACCTAGTGAAGTGGAATGGACAAAAAGATGCAGTTGCAGTTTGGATAAAGGAAAAAAAATTCAAAAATTTGGGCATTTACCTTAACTTAATCAATCTAAGGGTGGATTGAAGCTTTTTCATTATGGGAGGATGGTGCAAGAGTACCTAGGAAAAATCCCAATGTCTAATCAGTTTTGGCTTGTAACTGACTCTATCCAAGTTAGTGTTTTTACTTTCGACCTTAGAAGGTCTAGCAAGGTGTGTGACTAGATGGACTAAGTAATTAGTACTAATCCAATCTAGTTTAGTTAGTTTATCTTTAATGCTTGTTTTGGCTTAGGTTAGGGAAAATGAGTCTAAATGTATCCTAGACTTAGAGGGGAAGTGGAAATTTCCTAAAAAGGATTTAATGATGTGTATTCATCTAATGAAGAAATATTGAGGTCGTAAAAGTTAGTTATGAGCATTTATGCAAAAGATTGTAAATGTTGTCATGACAACGTTTTGCAAGATTGCAAATGTTGCATGCAACATAGACAAATTTTTTATTCCTTTTGAAATGGAGGAAGGGAATCAATGCTAGTGGCCTAAAATGATGGGAGAAGAATCTTAAGATACTCCATGGATCATTTCCCGAGGTAGAATGATTGTAAGAAAGATTTTTGAATAGCAAGAGATTTTTGGTTTTGTTTTGTACAACAGTAAAAGTGTTCTGAGTTAATGACTCTTCTAATATATTGATCTAAAAAATATGATGTTGGATCTATGTTGAGTAGGAAGTTTTTATATTTTTAATTTCAGTCATCAAGTTGCTTAGAGTACATTAGATTGATTTTGTAAATTGTTTAGGAACTAGCACAGTTGCTGGGGTAGACAGAGTAGTTTTCAATTTCATGGCTCCCCCATAGAACCCAACCATGGGAAAATTTTGGTTGTAGATGAATATATTAGGGGAGCCTATGTACAGTGTAAATATCTAGTTAGAAGGTCTCAGGATTTGAGTAGCTATTTTTAAAGTTATACCATATGCGATAAATGCCCGTCTGGCTAGGTGTGTAACAAAGAAAGAATTGAGTGCCATTGCAAGGATATGTTTGGGAGAAGAAAAAAAAATGTAGGTTTGAAAGAATTAGGGTATAATATAACCCTATATATGAGCTAAGGTCCTTACCAATAGCATCTAGATAGATTTCTAGATAGAAATCAGATGACTTAGGACTTAGGAAGATAAAACCTTGAAAATATCTAAGGTCTTGGAAAAGGGTGTCTAAGTCTTAAGTTTTTTTAGGGTTTTTTGATATTTTTAAGAAAGAATCTAGAAAAACCCTCTCGGTAGGGCTAATTGGGCTACTAGGCCTAATAGGACCAAAAGCAATGTGAATTTGGAAATTGATTGTTTTGAGTTTGAAGACCAATTCAAATGGGATGGATAGGATGTAAAATGGATTTCTTAGTGATGGAAATACCCCTTGTAGCACTGGTGAGCATGTTTTGAGCAGTTTGAGCTTGGAAGCATCCAAGAGAGCATAGTGACAAAGAGCAATTTTCAATGTTGGAAATCCTTCAAGGTTAAGCACAACCAAACTAACTCTTAGAGTGGAATTAGAATAGTCTTAGGCTTGGATCATTTATACTATTAGGGTTCTAGGAGAGGGATAGAAATCCTAAGTAGACTAGGACAAGTAGATTCCTAAGTTGAGCAAGTGCAAAGCAAGCCTTGGAGCACTTCCATCAACCTTCCTTTTGCCTATACCCAAAACAAGGAGATTTGATTAAGGGGTCAGGGATATGGTCCCTAATGTTCTTGTAAATCAATAAATAAGGCCCTCATATAGAATGGGATTCTTAGCCTTCTTTTTATTGCCAATGATACTTTTAAAAAATGAACTATGCAGATGGTAAGGGATGTTCACCAAATCTTTATACCTGAAATTATTCTAAAGCACAAAGTGGTGCGATTGAGCCCTCATGAAATGCCCATCTAGAGTAATATACTCCATGATCACCATAAACACATTGTGTTGTACCTCTTTTATCTTGTTAACATCAATGAAGCCATTAGCCTTGGCGTCAATGAAATAACCTTTTTATTTCTCTAATTTTAGAAACTTCTTTGCCACCATGTCTGAAATCATTTGGTTTCTCTAGAATTTAAAACCCTTTTTGGTAATACCAATCACCTTGGAAATAAGCTGGACATAGAGAACCACCATCTTCCCACCCATAGTCACCGAGTCATTATGCCAACCATCAAAAAACCTCTATGTAATAGTGTTGTCAAATCCATGTAGCTTTTCCAGATAGGAGGTAATTCCTCATTTTTTCAACTTACACCACTCCATAGCCATATCCTCCACCTTAATCTTACAGAAATTATTAGGTTCTTCCCTTTTCAAATCCCCTCTGATCCTTTTCAACTTTAGAACACTCTTTCTCTTCTCAACCACAGACTTACAAATGTTCAAACAGTTGTCTTCAAACAAATGAGGGAAAAACACATGTAAGATTACCTAGAAAACCTGTGAGTGGAGTGTCTAATTAATTATACCACCATCACGCCATGTTTTAAAATCACCAAATACATGATTAGTTGAGGACCATATTGTTGAGGAATATATAGAATCATATTATGTCGATAATGAGTTGTTAAGTCCTTGAAATATCAACCTAACTCAGGTATTAGGGCATAATAATATATCATGGTAATAATAGAAACCTTCCTGAGTTGTGGGTACCCCTGATTAGGAAGGAGTCTTCAGATTCTAGGCTAGTTCCTATTAGATTTGTTATATCACTTATGACTGATTCTCTAATTGGGAAAAGGGGAAAAGGGATAACTTTAAAACTGAATAAATAAAATAGGGTGATACACCAAACTAGAGTTAGACTAATCAGAACTTGAAGCAAGGATCAACATAACACATACTACTAAGATTTGTAATAGATATTCACTTTTCAACGTATAGGGTGACCTAAAGATCTCACTATTAGGGTTTGCACCACAAATAATGATCTACCAATAGACATACAATCTCTGAAAAAGGTTATATTTTGATAACTTAGAGAAGGAATTGGTTTAATTCACTAATCTAAACTATAAAACACATTACACAAAATGAAGAAATGGAGAAGAGGATTGATATCAAAACTCAGAAAATATGTGAATAATGGGAGCACTTGCTTTGTTTTATTCAAAATCTGCAATGGTTACATGCCAAGATGCAAAAAACATGCCAAGGAACAATATATATTCACTTGAACACACTAATGTATCAAAACCAAAAACTCTAAAACTGACCATGAAGCCCAAATATATACCCTAAATGAGCTATTCAAGCCAATTTCAAAAATCAACTCCTCCCTCAAAAAATGCTCCTCTAAATCAGCTAGAAAACCCTCAATTCTAGGCATAACATATGCCATAGTTCATGCCCCTAATGTTGGTATAAAAATACATCCTTTCTTTTAAACACATAACCAACATATATGACCTTATACATAAAACCTAACTCCAAAACACATAAATAAACTCATGCCTCTCGGCATAACCTTGGGTCAACATGACCAAAATCATGCAATTACATTTCTTTTGAAAGAGAAAAAAATATCTACATCATGGAATAAGATGGGTGGTCATTGAATTTTTGTTGTGGCACTTGGAAACCTGAGGCTCTTACTGTCGTGCACTAAAGTTTTCAATGCATTTATTGCTTTCCTGTACTCAAAATCCAAAACTTATCAAAAATTGCATTTTCTTGGTCTTGGTTATTGCATTTACATTTGGATAAAAAATGAGGATTTGAAACCCTAACTCATGGAACCACTCATACTGTAACTATGGTGATGATTTTAGGTTTTGTTTTCTTCACTTTCATTGGGCTTTTGAGTTGGAGTTCATCACCATGAACTAGGACCTGGGCTATCGATTGAAAGCCCCCACTCTGTGATTTTTGGATGGAATTGGTTGTATCACTGTGCCTTTACTCCATATTTGATTATGGAAAATGTGTTCATTCTTGAAGCTTGGGCTCTTGAACTGGAAGTACTCATTTGAACAAAGAAATTGAGCTCTCGACATGGGTTTAAACATAGAGCTCGAATTCTACATCTAGAGTTATTGTGGCTTGATCTGAAGCTTGAGGTTTTGAATAAGATCTCTTCACTCCATTTTGAGCTCAAGCTCCACATCATTATAGCACTGGTGCTATACTTTTTCATCTCAGTCACTGAACTCTAGATAATTGATCCTTTTGTCTTTTCCTTCCACTTATAGTTATCAATCTTACTATTTATCTTACACATCTTTAAAGCTTGAGGTGCATCGTTAAAAATCTTTCATGCTTTCTTAGTTCATTGCAATGATTTGGGTCTTTATTGGTTTGCTATCATTACCTTTTCTCAAACCAAGCCATTGTTTGTTTAAATCATTATTAGTTGATCTTTCTTTATGACTTTGAGAGCTTGAGCTCTCAAGTAGATGTGTTGTTACTATATCTTACTATTTTTTATAAGCATTTTGGAGGTTATGCATCTCTATTGTCGCTCCTTTATCCACGATCTCCTTCATTATCTATCTTCATTGCTATCAACTTGGGGTTTTTACAAGTGTCTTTGATTGTTGATGACAATGACCATATTGTGTGCTTTTAATATCCTTCTCTCTATTGGGGCCCTAACTTGAACTGTGCTTTGACACTATTAAAATGTGTCTGAACCTATCAACTATTTTTACTCCGTCTTGCACTCCAAAAGTGATAAGTGTATAACACTATTTTGAAGGGTCGTTTCGACTCCAATAATAATTTTTGTCTATGGGGTTTGAGCATAGGCTTGTGACACCTATAAAAACCACTGTGTTTATCTTCTTGACACTTAAAATGCATCTTTTCTCTATCATGTGCACTGTCTTTTAACTTATACTCTATATGCATAACTTACATTTGATACCATTGTTTTCTCTGTTCACCACCTTACAACAACACTACGTATATTTTTTTTTTTAGAAAAAACATTGTTATCATCTCTTCTCTATTATACACATATCAGTATTATAAAGTATATATCACTATCACTAGAAACAATAATTTTGGATCTCTCTCATTGCTTTATCTTTGAAGGCATCGTTATTTCCTTCACTATGTTCTTTGTACACTGGTACTTGCTCTACATTTGATGAAATCTGCATTTTGGTACCAACAATGTTTGAATACACATTGCTACTGTTACATACTTTCTTGAAAAAGAAATGTTTTATTTACTTTGCATATGCACACCATTGTTTTATATCTGCTCTTCTTTTATTCACTATGTGCTTATTACTGGCATCAATAATGTTTGATCTCTCACTGTCACTTATCTTTGATGATACCATTATTCATTGCATCTGTATATGCATATCATTTTGCAAAAGTATAAGTAAGATCACAGTGACATGCATCTTTTATATCCTTAAACAACACTATCATTTGATTTTCTTGAATATGCACTGTTATGAACTGCATCTGCATATGCACATCACTTATATTTTATAACATCGTAATTCATCTTCTTTCTGCATGTTAGTATTGAATTCTTTCTCTCTAAGGACCAAAATTTGTTGGCAAGTGATCTATTTTGTATGGTGAGATTTAATTTTTTGTTGTCATTTATGGCAACGCATCTAGGTTACAGATCGATTCCTATGAAGTTGAGTTTTGATGACTCTAAAATTGACTAAGTATAGAAGTAGAGTTACAGAGGTATTTTGGGTATCAAAGATCAAAATAGATGAATTAGGGAAAGAGATCTTAGAGGAAGATATTATGAGATATATGTGACCTCCACCTAAGATCAATTTTATTTTTGTAAATTTTACAACAAGCTAGAGAGATTTGAAGATAGATAGAGAGCAACAGAACAGTGATACAAAGGAGTTGGACAGAAGCAATGATTCAGAGAGTATGACATGGACTCCAGGAAATTGGAGTTGGATTATGGTTGTTGAAAACCTACACTTTGATTATGTAAAAGTGCCAAATTTGCATTTGATATTTTTTTTATTAAATGTATTTTGTATTGAGAGTTTACTATGTTATATATGGTTAAGAGAGTTGACTTAGTTAAGAGATAAGATATATATATGGAGAACTTTTTGCTGAGTGAAGATATGGATGTATGTCAAATGATTGGATGGATGAAATCTGAATTACAGAGTAGAGGATGACAGAGATCATTGATGAACTATGATTGGAACTATCTAAGCATTAGAGATGCTTGTTTTTTTCATTAGTGAGAACATTTTGTAACAGAACTACATTGTAAGAGTTGTAGGCTCAGTTGGCCCCTAATAGGGTGTTGTATACCTTTAACAAGGTTTTTATTCCTCTAACAAGGAATTATACTATGTAATTTTCAGCTCCTAACAGGGTTAGGTCTCCTAACAGGGACACTATACCTTAGTGCATGCTTGTGGGTATCATCCCCACCGGGGTTTTCCCTTGGCTAGGGTTTCCTCAATGAAAAATTATGGTGTTATGAGTACTATGTTATTTGGTTATTTAATTTTTGTTTCTACAAGCATATGGTTAATGTTTAATTGGTTGAAAAGTTTTAATAAGTGCTGTAATACTAATTCACCCCCCTCTCAGTATTACCTAATCCTAACAATTGGTATCAAAGATTTTGGCGCTTGGAGAGAAATTCTAACAACTTAAGGGAGATCAGAATGGATTTGGACAGTTTGCGAGAGAAATTTGATGCTGCACTTGAATACCTTGACAAAGAAAAATTAGAGAATGGAGAATTAAGATTTAACATGTGAAGAGCTAAGAAATTTATAAATAAACTCAGAGAACAGCTTGAATTTTCTAGAAGTCAGAGACAAGGTCTTGTGGTTCAGATAAAAGAATATTCAGAACAAGACAATTCAAATCAGATGAAACAACTTGAAGAAGAAAATGAAACTTTGAAACTTGAGAATGAGGCTATGACTAAAGAGATACAGTTACAAAAGGATGCTAAGAAGAATATTAAAGAAACCTTGAATAGTGCATTAGAAAAAATGAAGAATGAGGTTGACAACTAAAAGAAAAAGTATCTAGGACTGGAGAAATACAATTAGATTATAAAAGGTGAACTTATTGAGGAAAAGAATCACATTGAGAAACTTCACACCAGCAGTGATTTGATCAATGAATAGAGAGATAGATAGAAACCTAAAGGTGATATGAATGGTATTGGATTCAATGAAGCTGAATGCTCAAAGAATCAGGAAGACAAATCTGATGCAAAGATTGATGTTGAAAAAACTACTATTGAAGAACCTAGAGAGAAGATCCAACCTTTCAGAGGTAGATGCTTTGGATGTAACAAGTTTGGACATATGAAAAGAGACTGCAAAGGTAATACCCCTTTTATGACCTTTTCTAGCTATTGTTTTAATTGCAATGGATATGGGCACAAGAAAGCAGAATTTAGGAAACCTAATCAATCTGGATATAGACAAGACAATGGAAGAGAACCTATAGTGAGACCTACATGCTAAAAATGTAGTAACATTGGACACATTGTGAAGAATTGTAAGATGCAAGTAAATCAGGAAAGAAGACCTCCTATATGTTACAAATGCAATAATCTAGGTCATATAGCAAAGTTTTTCGGGTATAATGGAGCAAACAATAGAAGAGTACCACCTCCTATGAATAAACACAAGAATGGAAATGATATTGGTAAAAGTGTTGCAGATTTGAAGAATGATTTTGACATTTTTTTAAGAAAGCAGAAGATAACAACAGTGGTAAGATATGGAAGATCAAAGAAACAAATGAGACAAAGGTTCAGGATGAGACACTAGATGCTATTGGATCTTCGGCTAATGGTAGTAAAGAAAAATTGACCTAATTGGCTAATCATGGCCTTACGGGGAGAATTGGATAAAGACATCCGATTATATCCTGCCCCGTAACGTGTGGATTGAGCTCATGCGAGCTTAGGTATGAACATGGCTGACATCATAGAGTATAAAGTTAAGAGCGCAACATCAGACGATTCATATATTTTGATCACGAGATCTACAACCGACTGGACAGTATTGGGTAAAGTGAACTTTTATAAAGCACAATATGAAGATCTATTTCTTCATCATTTGAAGAAGAGCGACTTAAGGAGATCAAAGAGTAGAGAGATTCAGTCTATCCTACATTTGCCCTGCATGATCAATTGAAGTGGAAACTCGGAATTTAGTGTGAAAGAGATATTTATATCATCTAGATATGGATTCACCTGTTATTTATGATGTTGTAGATCAACCTAGGTACAATTTTAAGAAAAATCCGTTCAAGTATTGTGAAAAAGACCCATAAGGATAATTTTCTCGAACACCCTATGGAGTTCTACATGTAGAAGATATTAGGGCTTACATTCATTATAAGTATGATATACTAGGAATTGATGAGATATCTACTGAGATGGAGTATATGACTGATAAAGGAATTATGAGAGATGAATACAAACACATTGATCAGTTGAGTATTATGAAAATTCTCGATTTGTGTGAATTCAACGAAGAAGAATGGTTCAGGATATTATTGAATAGAGTACATGATCAATTCATTTTGATAGGCGAGTAGCCTGTGAAGATTTGTAGTGATTTAATTCATGAGATTACTACATTGGAAAATACAAGAATCATTCTTGTTTCAGAGAAGCATGTGAAGAAACAAGTTGAAACCCTAACTCACTCCAAATGGGACAGATGAGCAATGACTGTGAATGACATTTTTCAAAAAGATGTGATACTAATTGCTATGATACTTGGCTATAAATTCTACTACACTAGTAGACCTCATTCAGTATCTGCAAGAGTTATCATGATGGCATGGAGAATGGTAAAAGAAAATGTAACATATCACCAATGGAAATTTTTGGCACAACAATTTCTTGAAAATGTGAAACTGGTAAAGAAAGACAGAATGAAGACCTTTAGATTTGGCTCACTATTGATACATATGTTTATCCACATTGAACAAAAAATTCTAGGTATGCACCCTAGTGGTTGGAAATCAGGGATACATACTGGTATTCAGATCACAGAGAGTTACATAAGACATAATAGAACATGGGTTGATGGTGAACTATTTGGCATGGTCAAAATCCTTCTGAGACAGTTGAAAAATAGATACAGAATATCTGATGACATAGTTGAGAAGTAAAAAGATACAATCTATTTCATGTTTGAAAATGATTGTGTATGCTTTGAGGTAGTCACACCAAGGAATAAATGGTGTTATCCTATGGGATATGAGGTAAGTTAAGAGTTACTTACTATACAAGTTGAACATGTTCTTGCATCTAAAATTGATACAACTAAGGAAAGATGGGGAACTTATGAGGAGAAATATGCTAAGGTGAGAGAGGAATAGACCAAAGATTTGAGGAAAAGGAAAGTTGATAACCTTGTGCATAAAGGTGGAATTAAGGTAGGAATGACAAAAGATGAATTGAAAGAGTGAAAAAGAAAATGACAAAGCAATCTTCTGGATTGGCAAGTGGTAGTAATTCATCCCTTCCCAATATTGAAGTAGTGATGGTAGACAGTCCACCTCCTCCATCATAGAAAACATTACAAGCTAAAAAGATTACTCTTAGAGTAAAACCTAGATCTAGCAGACAACATTCACCACTTAAAGGGAAAAGCACAATGAGAGAAGACAAGAAAACTAAAACTGAGAAGCACATATGGAAACCTGACTTGAAGATGATTAAGAAAAGAGCTATTAAGTAGGGTAAGCTAGTTACAATAAATAGATACTATGATAGGTATGGCGACATAGATAAACTTAAGATTGAAGATATTGTGGTTAATCATCTACTTGTTTTCAAGAAGACACTATTGGAAATTGAAGTGTACCTGAATATCTATATGGAATATTAGAGACAAGAAAATAGCTAGCATAGATAGAGGATGAAACAATCAGAAATTAGGAAATTGACAACATGCTACCTGTGATATCTTTACAAGAGAGGGACATAATACTTAAAGAATTGAAACCTTTGATGAGAACTAAGATCAGAATACTGAAAGTCATGGCAAGAAGATATGATGAAATCACTGAGGAGACTCATAAATTAGTGGAGAAAATATTTATGAATCCTACTCCTGAGGAGACTCCACTTCATAAAACTACTTCACCTACAAACTTAGGAATGGGAGAGAGTCCAAAAATAGTTGAGGCAAGTGCTAAGAAGAACGAAGTTAATATACAACCTGATTTCTATGTTTCTAGTGTACTTATAACACTTGAAACCTATAATGATGACAAGGACCCATTTGAAGAAAGTATGGACAACACAATTGTTGAGGAAGTAGAGAAGAAAGAGGAAGAAGAGAAGAAGAAAGAAAAGTGTGAAACAATGCAGGATGAAGGACAGAAAGAATAGGAAGAAAAAGATGGAAGTAAAATTCAGGTAATCACCTCTTCTACTTCATTGTTGGAAAGAAAAGAAAATACAATAGATGTTGATGTTGATTGCATGGATGAAGATGAGCTAGTAAAATTGGCTTTTACTACACTCACTAAAGCCAAGGAGAGATCAGAACAAAAAGGTGACATAAAGGATAAGGTAATAACCAGAGCAATTGATACTATAAACAAATTTCTTCCAATTATACCTATTATTTTCTAGCACAGAGATGTCATTGAAAACCTGAAGATAACACTTGATGAATTTGATGGCTATTATGAGAGTTTGATAAATATTGCAGAGGAGAAGGTAGAAAATAACTACTCTAAGAAGAAGCTATCCAAAGTTGGAAAGTCCATCTCTTGGGACTTGAGAATTTTGAAAACCACTACTGCAAATTCTAAGAGTTGCATTGGACATGGAAGAAAGCTATTCAGTTATTGCATGAATCCTATTAGGCATGTTCAGAACATTTAAGACATCATTGCCAATAAAGGGCAACTTTGAATAATATGACGGACAGTTGTGAGACCTCTTCACAATATGCAACAGAATTGGACAAGGAAGTAATAAGAATATTGGCAAAACTGGATATACTGGATAATGAGAAAGGGAGAGTACTGACTTGATTATATTTGGTGAAGATTTTTATCACTCCTAAGCTATCCATAATTGAAGAACACCTATCAGACTTGGAGAAGACTACAAATGCATTGGCTAACTCTATGCCTACAGAGTTGAAAGAAGTAGAGACTGTGTCATTTTAATTGAATTGTCTAATTTATGTTAGTAAACTATTACTGAAGTCATGGGGTACAGAAGTGAAGATCTTGGAAGATTCCTTTCAAGATGTTCTGAAACTGGTGAGAAAGCATTGATTTTATTACTTTGTATGCACCTTTGTCATTATTGTCAAAGAGGGAGAAGAGAAGAAAAATGAATGGGAGAAGAAAGAAGATTAAAATGAATAAGGAGAAGGAGAAAATGTATAAGAGACAAAAAGAGAAAAAAAAATAGAGATTAAGGATAGATAGTTTTGTTTTGTTGGAACACTTAGTCATTTTTTTGTTAAGTGTTGCCATCAATGCCAAAGGGAGAGATTGTTGGAAAGTGATCTATTTTTCATGGTGAGATTCACTTTTTGGTTGTCATTTATGGCGACAAATCCGTCTTACAGATCGATCCTATGAATTTGAGTTTGGATGACTCTTAAATCAACTAAGTACAGAAGCAGAGTTATATAGGTATTTTGGGTATCAAAGATTGAGATTGATGAATTAGGGAAAGAGAGCTTAGAGGAAGATAGTATGAGGTATATGTGACCTCAACCTAAGATCAATTTTTTTTTTGTAAAGTTTAAAGCAAGTTAGAGAGATTTGAGGACAGAGGAACAATAGCAGAATAATGATACATAGTAGTTGGACATAAGAAATGATTCAGAGAGTATGACATGAACTCCAAGAAATCAGGGTTGGATTATGGATTTTGAAAACCTACACTTTGATTATGTAAAAGTTTTGACTTTTCATTTGATATTTGTTTTATTAAATGTATTTTGTATTGAGAGCCGACTATGTAATATTTTCTTAAGAGAATGGACTTAGTTAAGAGATAAGATATATATATGGAGAACTTTTTGTTGAGCAAAGAAATGGATGTATGTGAGATGATTGGATGGATGATATGTGAATTGCATAGTAGAGGATGACAGAGATCATTGATGAGATATGATTAGAACTATCTAAGCATTAGATATGGATGCTTTTTTTATTTATTACCGAGAACATTTTGTAATAGAACTACATGGTAAGAGCTATAAGCTTAGTTGGCCCCTAATAGGGTGTTGTATACTTTTAATAGGGTTTTTATTTCTCTAAAAAGGAATTTTACTATGTAATATTCAGCTCCTAAAATGGCTAGGTCTCCTAAAAAGGACACTATACTTTAGTGCATGCTTGTAGGTACCATCCCCACCAGGTTTTTCCCTTTGCCAGAGTTTCCAACAAATTATGGTGTTATGAGTACTATGTTAATTTTTTATGTTCTTTTCATTTCTGCAAGCATATGGTTAATGTTTAATTGGTTGAAAAGTTTTAATAAGTGTTGTAATACTGATTGATCCCCCCTCTCAGTATTACCTAATCCTAACAGGTCTTACTATTTAGATTACACATCTTTAAAGCTTGAGATGCACTGTTAAAAATATTTCATGCTTTCTTAGTTCATTGCAATGATTTGGGTCTTTACTGGTTTGTTGTCATTACCTTTTCTCAAACCGAGACATTGTTTGTTTAAATCACTGTTAGTTGATCTTTCTTAATGGATTTGAGTGCTCCAGCTGTCAAGTAGATGTGATGTTATTGTATCTTACTCATTTGTGATAAGAATTTTGGAAGTTATACATCTCTGTTGTCACTGGAATTTATCTGCGGTCTCCTTCATTATCTGTCTTCATTGCTGTCGACTTGGGGTTTTGTCTTTTCTTTGATTGTTGACGACAGTGACCATATTGTGTACTTTTAATATCCTTCTCTCTATTAGAGCCCTGAATTGAACTGTGCTTTGACACTATTAAAATGTGTCTGAACCTATCAACTATCTTTACTCCATCTTGCACTGCAACAGTGATAAGTGTATAACACTATTTTGAAGGGTAGTTTTGACTCCAATAAGAATTGTTGTCTATGGGCTTTGAGCGCGGGCTCGTGACACCCATAAACACCATTGTGTTTATCTTCCTGACACTTAAAATGCATCTTTTCTTTGTCATGCACACTGTCGTTTAACTTATACTGTATATGCATAACTTACATTTGATAGCATTGTTTTCTCTTTTCACCACCTTACAAAAGCATTACGAATATTTTGTTTTTTAGAAAAAGACATTGTTATCATCTCTTCTTTGTTATACACATATTAGTATTATAAAGTAGATATCACTGTCACTAGTAACAACAATGTTTGATCTCTCTCATTTATTTATCTTTGAAGGCACTATTATTTCCTTCACTCTGTTCTTTGTACACCAGTACCTTCTCTGCATTTGATGAACTATGTAGTTTGGTATCAACAGTGTTTGAATACACATCGCTACTGTTACATACATTCTTGAAAAAGCAATGTTTTCTTTACTTTTCATATACACACCAGTGTTTTATATCTTCTCTTCTTTTATTAAATCTATTCTTATTACTGGCATCAATAATGTTTGATCTCTCACTGTCACTTATCTTTGATGACACTATTATACATTGCATCTGTATATACATATCATTTTGCAAAAGTAGAAGGAAGATTACAATGACATGCATCTTTTATATCCTTAAACAACACTATCATTTGATTTTCTTGAATATGCACTACATAATGAATTGCATCTGCATATGCACATTACTTATATTTGATAGCATTGTAATTCATCTTCTTTCTACATATCAGCATTGAATTCTTTCTCCTATGCACATGCACAACTTGTCTTGCACCTCTGTAGTTGATTGTTATGAACTGCATTCCCTTCCTCTTCCGCATTTGAGCTTTCATACTATCCTCATGAACTCATAGCATTCTTTCTCTTTTAATAATGCATCTTGTGGGGTTCAAGCATGGGCTCATGACACTCAGTACACTTTTATTTGTTCTCTTCTATTAGTGAATTTATAGTTCATCAATCTTCACATTTGAATGCACTTATGTTTCTTCTATTTGACAAAATCACTAGAAACCTCAAAGGTTATGTTAGTAAACACGACCAATTTATCATATTTTGTGTGTAAATCTCATGTGTCATGAATATTCATGCATTAATGTTGTTTGATTGATTGTGTTCACTAATTTAGCACTACCTTGCTTTTTTGAAAAAAAAGGTTTCTAAGCTATAGGAACTAAGTCTCTTTAATTCATATTTTCAGTTTATGAAACATCAATTCTTTTGTACAATGCAGAATGATAATAATAGATAGTAAAACATTTCATGGAGACATGTCCCTTTGATACTACTATTTTGTTAATGTAGATGCATATTTTTCTACTGCATTGATGTTACTGGCAAATGTGCAATTCTGAAAGTATGATTATTTTATGATGTTTTTAGTTATTCATGCATTACTTAGATCCAATTTGGATCTAACACTTCTTTTGCCATGATGCAGGAAAAAAGACTAAAGACCTAGGATGCAACACAAGTGAGACAACGCAAAGGACATGAATACTCAGAAAGTGCAGACAACTAGCTCCATAATGCATAATACATTTCAAGGCAATGCATGGACCCCTACTCATCATCCCTTTATCATGCTTTATTTTTTGCATGTGTTCCTCTAAGTTCCAATATGAAAGATGTAATATGAAAAGAACATTTCTTTATTACATTAAGTTTGAATACACAATGTAATGATCAAGTATGAATTTGAAAACTTGAGGAATGATCAATAATTAGAGTACAATGTAACTGATAATATTAATTCAATAACAATGTATCTTATCTATATTAACTGAATACTAGTTTTTAAGAGGTGTACCTTTAAGAAATCTTTTTTCTATTTTTTATTATTATCCCGCATGTACAAAATTAGGATGACAATTCTAGTAACTTCTGTTGGATGTCTTCCTGCTAGACATGAACTATAGACCTTATTCATTGGGAAATGGAGTCAAAAAATAGAATAGATCATATGCAGCCTTATTGAAATAAAAATGCACCTAAAATAAGGACTCGTGCAACCTAAACTCAGGACTCATGTAACCTAAACTAAGGATTCATGCAACATAAACTAAGGACTCATGCAACCTACAATTAACATTGTGTCTTGAAGGCACTTTATTGAAAATGAAACCTAATGACACCTAGTCGTTGACAACACTTATTGAAATGAAACTTCTAATTTAGAAAGTACTAACCCTCAAAGAACATCTTGAGGAAGATCCCATTGACTGGGATAGGCAAGATCTCTCCATCTATGGTGGATAGATGAAAGGTATTATTCTTTACATTCAGTGATGAAAGTTGGGCCTAACCAAAAGTTGTCAAATTGATCATGCTGCCCTATTCTACATTTCAATACACTCCATTTTAGAACCAAATTTCATTCCTTGAACTCTCTAGGTGTAGCTCTCCTATCAAATTACCTTTTATTCTGAATCTTCCTTAGCTCCATGTTCTTCAAGGCTATGCTCCTTTCCTCTTCTAGTTGTAATAGCTCAACAAACCTTATCTTAAGGGAGTCATCTTCTTCAAACAACATCATTTGGTCAGCTACCTGTAGGGCTGGAAAAAAAGTAGAAATTGGTAACCTTTCTTCCTTACCATAAACCAGTACATAGGGTGAGATACCAATGATACGCTTTGGTGTAATCCTGTCCAACCATAGGGCTGCCTTGAGTTTGGAGTTCCAATCCCTTTTTTTCTCCTGTAGAGTCTTGTTGATAATCCTTATAAGGTTTTTATTAGTAGACTTAGCAAGTCAATTACCCTAGAAGTAATAGTTAGATGATGTATTCAGATAGATCCCATTTTTAACATCCCATTCTCTTATTCTAGAACCAACAAAAGCCAATGCATTATATGAAATTATTGATTGAGAGACCACAAAATTGGTTATAATGTCTTCATAGAAGTTGAGAATAGCAGATGCAATTGATTCCTTCAATGCAATAACCCCAGTCCACCTTGTAAAGTAGTCTATAGCGGGCAAAATCCATTTGTGACCTGCACTAGAATTAGGATTAATGGGGCCTATGAAGTCTAATCCCCACTTGATGAATGGTTGTTCCACAATAATAGGCTTTAGTGGAAATGTTTCTAGCCTTTGTTTTCTTGCAAAAAGAGCACATTTCTGACACTTTCTTTCCCAAGAATGGGCATCTTAAATAAATCAGGCTAGTAATAGCCTACCATCAAGATCTTCCAAGTTGTAGTCTTAGGATTGAAGTGTCCTCCACATGATCCATCATGAGATTTGGATAAGATTTTGCTTTGATCAACAACATCAATACATTTAAGTAGCATTCCAGAGGAATCTTGCCTATAAAGCATAACATTAACCAAAACATAAGGAATAGATTACAATATGAAATATCTCCTTTTTGCCTTATCAGGATCTGGTGGATATTGTCCAGTTTATAAAAATATGCTCATATCACTCAACCAAGTTGTTGGTTGGTCATTAAGTACATGATTATCTTGAAGTAGCACACACTCCTTATTTCTTTCATCATCCTCTTCCTTTTCTGCCATTTGTGCACACAAACCCTTGCCTCTAACCAACTTAGTTACATGAATATGCACATCATTTTCCATAACTCTTGTGATCCATCTTTCTCTCTATTCATTTACATCTTTTTTAACATGAACTCCTTAATGTTAGGATGAGCTACCATTAAATGAACTTTGTTTCCAGCAATCAAATGCTTAAATTTCTTCAAATATTTCATAATAGAAAGTACATGTTTCTCAACAAAATTGTACCTTTATTCATATTTATCCATCCCTTTGCTAAAAAAAGGCCACCAGTTGTTCTAGATTTTCATCATTCTTCTGCACCAAAAGAGCTAAAACAGTGTCATATCCTCCATAAGCATATAAGATAAAAAATTTAGAAAAATCAAGGTTATCTAATGTAGGAGCTGAGGACATGGCATGTTTAATCTGTTCAAAACTTGATTTTCCCTCATTAGTCTAGTTGAAAGGAACATTTTTCAAGTCAACATTGCAGTTAATCACTTTAACAAATTGGCAATGTCTAGAATGAAGTATCTAACAAAGTTAATTCTCCTAATAAAGCTTTGCAACCCCTTCTTGTGTTTTGGCGGAGATAAATCTAGAATTGCATGGATTCTTTTAGGATCTATTGTTGTACCTTCTTTTGAAAATCAATACCCTAAACTTTTACCCTCATGGACTACAAAAACTAACTTTTTAGGATTACGAGAGATTCCAAACTCTCTACGTCTTTAAAGCACTTGCCTTAAATGACGCATATACTAATCTACAATTTTGTTGTAAATAGTAACATCATCCAAGTAAACTAAGATAAACTTGTACATTAGATTTTTAAAAGCCATGTCCATAGCTTTTTGAAATGTGGCACCTACATTTGATAAACCAAATAGAATTATTTTGTATGCCATTGTTCCCCATTTAGTAGTGAAAGTTGTTTTAAACTGATCTTCCTTTTTCACTAACACTTGATTATAACCAGACTAACCATCTAGAAGTGAAAACCTCTCAGAACCGGAGACATCCTCATTCTTCTTTCTTACATGAACTAGGTTTTAAATCCAAGAGGTATGTTTGATTAGGAAGATTATTCCACTATCCATAAGTTTATTGAGCTCTTTAAGCATTAGGGGCTCTAATTTGGGGTTAATTGGCCTTTGCCTTTCCCTGATTGGCCTAGAATTAGGCTCTAATTCAATAGTGTGTTGGGTCAATTAAGGGCCAAACCCTTTCAAATCAGCATAATCCCAAGCAAAGACATCATTGAATTCTTTAAATAAAGCAATAAGAAGCTCTTTCTCTTGAGGAGATTTAACTTAAAGAACCTTTAAGAATTTATCTCTGAATATC
This sequence comes from Thuja plicata, assembly GCA_018584345.1. NCBI lineage: Eukaryota > Viridiplantae > Streptophyta > Pinopsida > Cupressales > Cupressaceae > Thuja > Thuja plicata. The sequence continues at coordinate 600,248 of MU223519.1, read as the reverse complement.
TCCAACTCCTCATAATGATCTTCCTTAATGAGCATGCTGGTTTTATTCTTGTTGAACTGATCGTCAGAATTGAATATGGACTCCAAACTTACTAGTCCTTTGGGAAGTTGATTTGAACTCAATTGTACAATCTGGTCCTCAATGTTGCACTTTGTTGGCTTTAGGAGCTGAAAAGACATCGGTTTCTGCCATAAAGTTTAAAATATGCTACTTAGTATTAATTACCTGCCAGTTAACTTCATTATCCAAAATGAATGGCATAACCACAATCTTAATGTGAGATTGATCAATAATTACATCTTTATTTTCAGGAATTATGACTTGAGCACCAATAGCACCTATCCTATTAGCATGTTGGTTTTTACTTCTAGGTACATAAATCAGGTTGAATGCATCAAAATCATCTAAAATATCTGATATTCTAGACTTATACAATTTTAGGAGATCATTCTTAATATCATTCAAACCTCTCACCTCATTGACCATGAATTCACTATCTCCAAATGCCCTTAAACATTTGACATTCCTTTTTATTGTCCACTCTAAGCCCTGCATCAAACCTTCATATTCAGCCACATTGTTAGAACAAGGAAAAGATAATCTAAATGCAGCATAATATTTTTCACCATCTGGAGACACAAGTATAACCCCTGCACTAGCTCCATCCTTATTTCTAGATCTATCAAAATATAATTCCCAAAGCTTATTAGGCTGTTCTAAATCAACATCTTGAGCTTTTATCAATCTAGGCATAATAGGATCAGATTCAACTATCATATAATTACCAAAACCAACATCATAAATAACATTGTCTTGATTACTAAAATCATTTCCGATTGCCCACTCATCCAATAATATATTAGGGATCCCCTCTATTTGAGTATCAAAGGTTGGATAGTCATTAAACTCATCAACATCTATGATCACACAACTAGCATTAATAGGGCTTGGAATATAAGGTTCTATGTGATCTTTGGTCAACAACTCTAATTTTATTGTCACTTTTGCATCATACCTTGTTTTGAACAACTTATGAGACCAATCTGATGAGAAATATTGACCTATCTTTGCTGTAAAATCTCTAGACAGACATAGGGCAAAGTAAGGGGGAAAATCAATGACATAAATGTCCTGTGAAATAGAGAAATTTGGGCAAGCATGAAGGGTCAAACTTGCGTTCTTAAAAAACCTAAAGTGTGGACTGATGAACCATTTAACTCAAGAGGTTCATACTTTAAATCAAGTAAATCTACAATCTTCTTGGGTATTACTATGTCGGTTGCACCACTATCAACCATACAATTGTGTACTAACTTATTACCAATTATCAAGGACACATAAAAAGGAGGTGGATTAACATTTGTAACTTTCTTACCATCCTTTATTGTTGTTGCTTGAACATATGTTGCCTCTGTATTAGCTAAAACAATCCTTGAAGGATTCTTTAAGGCTTTTTGTGAACTCATTGATCCTTTAGACATCTCTTCCTTAAGTAATTTTTCCTACTCTGGAATGGCTAGAGAATCCCACATACAAATAGAGATATTCACCTTCTTCGTGTTATCAAAATTTTTAAAAGGAATAGAAAAATGTACTTTTTGAGGGGATTTAGTACTTATTTGATCTGTGTACTTCTGATTTTTCTCCTTAGTTGCGAAAGAGGTGTGTTCTTTCAATATAGAAACATGAGTGATGGGTATTGATTGAGTTGTAGTAGCAATCTTAGCAGTTGATTGATCTATTTCTAGAGCTCTTTTCTTAGCTCTAGTGTTTGTTGATACATGTGATTTATTAATCACCCCATAGAATTCTTCCTCTTTCCAATTAAGAAAGGTAGTGTTTGGAGTACTTAGATCTGGTTGATTTTGAGTCTTCTCAATGGATGCATCTTGTTGTGAGCCAACCACACTTTAAACCATTAGAGCCTGATTAAGCACTCTATTGGTACACTTTGACTGATTGTGAGGTTGAACACAAGGATAACACCACTCATATGAAGCAGGAAAGTTATTCTGGTTAGGAACAATATCTCTAACAACATTAAGAGGTGCAGGATTGTAAGGTCTATAAGGCCTTTGATTCTAATTTTGCCTATTAGTATTGTTGTTTCCTTGGTATTGTTGTTTGTTACCTTGGTAAAAGGGTTGGTTAGGATGTTGTGATGAGGAACTAGAAAAATAATTTTGAGGATGGACTATTGGGTTTCCTTGAGCTTTCTTCCTTTTAATATTTACCAACTCATTTCCAGATGTTTCCAATAGGCTTTCAATTTTCTGTTGGCTATCCTTTATACTTTGCAGCTCATTAATAGGGCCACCAAACATCATCTCTTCTTTTTTTAAAATGGTAAAGGTGCTAGAGGTGGGGTAATCAATGGCATACTAGACTGAATGCTAGGCAAGAAAGGCATAGGTGGCCTAGGAGCTATCATTCCTACCTGAATAAGATTGTTCTCTGTTCTAATAGAAATATCAAAAGCTTCAGGTAAAGAATTACCCCCAGTGATTGAATCATAACTAAGACGTCACTATTAAAAATCTTAAGGAAGTAAAAGAATGCATATTCAGTAGAGGGTCTTATCGTGTCATGGATTCTATTCCATGTCTTTTGAAAATGCATATTGAAATCACTAATCTCTTCTTGTGGAGCCCTTTTGATAGTTGCTAGTTATTCCACCAAAGAAATATTATTGTATTTGTCTTTGAAAAGCTTTGATAATTCCTCATCCCATGTAGCAATTCATCCAACTTGAAGAGTTTTGAAGCATTCCAATGCTTTTCTCTTCAATGATGTAGCCAATAGATTCAAAGCTACATCCTCCTCCGTGATGTGATGAACATTTCACAAAGAGAAGTAATATCTCTGATATGCTCTATAGTTGTTTGTCCTTCTCCTGTGAAATATGGTAACCCTTTCAAGGTTGCCAATTAAATATTGTTATGATTGGTAATCCTTAAAGCGTTGCCCTAATCAAAAGGCATAGATGGAAGCCTTCTAGCTATTGTTGGAGGTATTTTGGTAGAACTGGAAGGTACTGGCTGATATTCCTCTATTGGTTGTTCAAGAACAACTTGAATTTCAACTGTAGGAGGACTTTCAGAAGACTCTTGATCTGAATATGGCAATTCAATATTGTAGGAGGGTAAAGCTAAACTCCTTTCAGACCTTCTTTTCTTTGGTCTTCTTGGTTTCCTACCCCTTACTATAGGCTAAAAGGAAAAATCTTGTTGACCCCTAGGTATTCTCTACAAGGTTCTTTCTCTCTTAGTGTGTGAGAGCTATAAATACTCAAACTCTTTTACACTCCATGTTTGGATTCTACTCATGGATAACAAGGATTCCCACCAAGCATTCCAAAAAGTATTAAGGCCTTGAAATATCACCCTAACTCAGGCATTATGGCATAATAATATCTCATGGTAACAATGGAAACCTTCTTGAGTTGTGTGTACCTCTAATTAGGAAGGAGTCTCCATATTCTAGGTCGGTTCCTATTGGATTTGGTACATCACTTATGACTGATTCTCTGATTGGGAAAAGGGGAAAAGGGATAACTTGAAAACTGAATAAATAAAATGGGCTGATACACCAAACTAGATTTAGACTAATCAGAACTTGAAGAAAGCATCAACATTACACATGCTACTGAGATTTGGAATAGACATTGACTTTTCAACTTATAGGCTAAACTAAAGATCTCAATATTAGGGTTTGCACCATAAATAATGATTTGCCAATAGACATACAGTCTCTACAAAAGGTTATATTTTTATAACTTAGAGAAGGAATTGGATTAATTCACTAATCTATGCTATAAAACACATTACATAAAATGTTAAATGGAGAAGATGATTGATAGAAAAACTCAGAAAAATATGTGAATAATGGGAGCACTAGCTTTATTTTCTTCAAAATCTGCAATGGTTACATGCCAAGATGCAAAAAAGATGCCAAGGAACAAAATACATTCACTTGAACACACTAGTGCATAAAAACCTAAACCCCTGAAACTGACTATGAAGCCCAAATATATACCCTAAATGACCTATTCAAGCCAATTTCAAAAATCAGCTCCTCCCTCCAAAAATACTCCTCTAAATCAGCTAAAAAACCCTAAATTATAGGCATAACATATGACATAGTTGATGCCCCTAATGTTGGTATAAAATTACATCTTTCTTTTAAACACATATAATGAACATATATGACCTTATACACAAACCCTAACTAAAAAATACATAAATGAGCCCATGTCTCTCAGCATAACCTTGGGTCAACATGACCGACACCATGAAATTACATCTCTTTTGAAAGAGAAAAATATATCTCCATGGTGGCATAAGTTGGGTGGTCATTGAACTGTTGTTGTGGAACTTGGAAACCTGAGGCTCTTACAGTCGTGCATTGCAGTTTTCAATGCATTTACTGCTTTCCAATACTCAGACTCCAAAACTTATCAAAACTTGCATTTTCTTGGTCTCGATTATTGCATTTGCATTTGGGTAAAAAATGAGGGTTTGAAACCCTAACTCATGGCATCACTCATGTTGTAACTATGGCTATGATTTTGGGTTTTCTCTGCTTCACTGTCATCGAACTTTTGATCTGGAGTTCATCACCATGAACTAGGACTTGGGCTGTTAATTTGAAGCCCCCACTTTGTGATTTTGGGATAGAATTGGTTATATCACTTTGCCTTTAGTCCATCTTTGACTATGCAAAAATGTGTTCATGCTTGAAGCTTGGGTTCTTGAACTGGAAGTTGTCATTTGAAGAAAGAGCTCCAGCTCTTGACATGGGTTTAAATACAGAGCTTGGACTCTACATCTGGAGTTATTGATGCTTGATCTGAAGCTCAGGGTTTTGAATAAGAGCTCTTCACTGCATTTTGAGCTTGATCTCCACATCATTATAGCATTGGTGCTATACTTTTTAATCTTAGTCACTGAACTCTAGATAAGTTATCCTTCTATCTTTTGCTTCCACTTCTAGTTGTCAATCTTACTGTTTAGATTACACGACATTAAAGCTTGAGATGCACCGTTAAATATCTTTCCTTCTTTCTTAGTTCATTGCAATGATTTGGGTCTTTATTTCTTTATTTTCATTACCTTTTCTCAAACTGAGCCATTGTTTTTTTAAATAACTGTTAGTTGATATTTCTTTACTACTTTGAGAGCTCGAGTTGTCAACTAGATTTGCGGTTACTATATCTTACTCATTTGTGATAAACATTTGGGAAGTTATACATCTTTGTTGTCGCTCCTTTATCTATGGACTCCTTCATTACCTGTCTTCATTATTGTTGACTTGGGTTTTTCTCTTGTCTTTGATTGTTGATGAAAATGACCATATTATGTGTTTTTAATATCCTTCTCTTTGTCGAGGCCATGACTTGAACTATGTTTTGACACTATTAAAATGTGTCTGAACCTATCAACTTTCTTTACTCCATCTTTGACTACAAGAATGATAAGTGTATAGCACTGTTTTGAAGGGTCATTTCAACTCCAGTAAGAACTATTGTCTATGGGGTTCGAGCACGGACTCCTAACCCCATGAACACCACTATGTTTATCTGCCTAACACTTAAAATGTATATTTTATCTATCCTGTGCACTGTCATTTAACTTATAGTGTATATGCATAACTTACATTTGATAGAACTCTTTTCTCTGTACACCACCTTACAATAGCATTACTCATATTTTGTTTTTTAGAAAAAACATTGTTATCATCTCTTCTCTATTATGCGCATATTAGTATTATAAAGTAGATATCACTGTCACTAGCAAAAAAAATATTTGATCTCTGTCATTGTTTTATCTTTGAAGGCACTATGATTTCCATCACTTTGTTCTTTGTATACCAGTACTTTCTCTGCATTTGATGAACTCTATATTTTGGTACCAAGAGTGTTTGAATACACATTTCTACTGTTATATACTTTCTTGAAAAAGCAATGTTTTCTTTACTTTGCATATGCACACCAGTGTTTTATATCTCCTCTTCTTTTATTCACTATATGCTTATTAATAGCATCAACAATGTTTGATCTCTCACTTTCACTTATCTTTGATGACGCCATTATTCATTGCATCTATATATGCATATCATTTTGCAAAATTTGAAGGAAGATCATAGTGACATGCATCTTTTATATCCTTAAACAACACTATCATTTTATTTTCTTGAATATGCACTTTTATCAACTGCATCTGCATATGCACATCACTTACATTTGATAGCACTGTAATTCATCTTCTTTCTGCATATCAGTATTCAATTCTTTCTCCTCTGCACATGCAAAACTTGTCTTGCACCTTTGTAGTTGATTGTTATGAACTACATTCCCTTCCTCTTCCACATTTGACCTTTCATACTGTCTTCTTGAACTTATAGCATTCTTTCTCTTTTAATAATGCATCTTGTGAGGTTCAAGCATGGACTCGTGACACTCATTTCACTTTTCTTTGTTATCTACTATTAGTGAATTCATAGTTCATCACTCTTCGCATTTGAATGCACTTATGTTTCACAACAACACTAGAAAGCTCAAAGGTTAGGTTAGTAAACATAACTAATTGATCATCTTTTGTGTGTGAATCTCACATGTCATGAACATTCATGCATGATTTCTCTTTGATTGATTGTGTTCACTAATTTAGCACTACCTTTCTTTTCTGAAAAAGGCTTCTAAGCTACAGGAACTAAGTCCCTTTAATTCAAATTTCTGGTTTATGTAACAATAATTCTTTTGTACAATACATAATGATAATCATAGATAGTAAAAGGCTTCATGGAGATATGTCCCTTTTATACTACTATTTTGTTAATGTAGATGCATATTTTTCTACTGCATTGATGTTATTGGAAAATGTACAATTCTGAAAGTATGATTATTATATGATGGTTTTTAGGTTTTCATGCATTACTTAGATCCAATTTGGATCTAACACTTCTCCTTCCATGATCCAGGACACAAGACCTAAAGACCTAGGATGTAGGACATGTGAGACAACACAAAGGACATGAAGACTCAGACAGTGAAGACAACTAGCTCCATAATGCAAATGACATTTCAAGGAAATACATGGACCCCTACTCATCATCCCTCTATCATGATTTTTTCTGCATATGTTCCTCTAAGTTCCAATGTGAAATATGTAATATGAAATGAACATTTCTTTGTCACATTCAATTTGAATGCACAATGTAATGATCAAGTATGAATTTGAAAACTTAAAGAATGATCAATACTTAGAGTACAATGTAACTGATAATATGAATGCAATAGCAATGTATCTTATCTATATTAACTAAATACTAGTTTTTAAGAGGTGTACCTTTAAGCAATCTTTTGTTGTTTTTTTATTATTATCCTGCATGTACAAAATTAGGATAACATGACCATTTAAACAAAAGATTTTTATTGGCATGTAATGTTAATTAGTAGTAAATAAACATCGCTATGTAAGTTCAAAGTTTAGAATAGAGATATTAGTTTGGATTTAAAATAATTTTAGAATCTTGTAGATTATTAAACTTATATATAATAATTATTTTTTTTAGATTACTTTTATGATTTTACTTTATATCAAGTTGTCGTCTAAAAATGAAGTTGAAAGGTTCTAAATGTAATTATTAAATGTAATTATTAGATGTAAACCTGAGCTATTCTTGGATTTATGTTTTGAATAACTAATTTTTCACCAACTGATTAAAGTTTTGCTTCCTACCTTCAAGACCTCTTGTAAATAGGCACTTTTCATATATACTATATTATTTATTTTTCACAAACTAAAAAATTTAGCCTATTTCCAATTAATGTAGATATGTACAAAATCTTAAATTATAAATATTATATATTTCTTATAACATCAAAGATAAAAAAAATTATAATATTATAAAAATTCTATCCTACTAGAAAATGGAAGCACATAAAGACAATTATGAGATCATAAAAATTTCTAGTGGTAGCACAACAAAAAGCCTCCAAAGTGCCTTAAAATTAGTAGAAGTGTAAACTAAAGAACCAGATACATGTTCATATATGAACAAATAAGGTTGCCTTGAAATTGATGCCTAGTGTCTTTCTTTAATAATATCAACCAATTGCCATGATATTGTACATCAATTCAAAATTGTATGCCCCATGACAAATCTTGTAGAAGAAATCAATGTTGAAAAAATTCAAGCAACATTGTCAGCATTCGAAGCTAGTTGAACTAAGTTAGAGAGGTTTTACACCTTTCTTAAAGAGGTCTATTATGACCAACATTATAAGAATGAATCATCTCATTCCATAATTGATGCATAAGAGATGTCTTTGCATTATATGTAGCCATAGTTTCCTTTACTCAACATCTCACTCACTTCCAATAGTATCTATTCGGTTTTTGTGCTATAATCAAAGGGGCTTATTTTTTTCTACTTTGTAAACTCTTTATAAATACAATAAATAAAGTGTTTTTTTAAGACTACCATTTTTACTAAAATTACTAAAAAAACATACTTTAATTTTTCATTTTGTATATAAATATAATTAAATTACACTATAGTATAACATATATCATAAAGATAATCATTATAGAATTTGTAATAATATTATTGGATAT
>MU223519.1:564801-578389 GCA_018584345.1 Thuja plicata | reverse complement strand
TATATTATCTCAAAATAATATCAAAATAAATAAATATTGGGCTATAATTTGCATACTAAAGCCTCAGTTGGATCTCTTATGCTTGGGCTGACTGATAAACAAAATTGGCTCCATAGTGGGCGAGAGGGAATCCTAGAAAAATGGCCAGGTAGAGGAATGATGGGTAGTGGTGAAGGGTCCTACAATAGAAAAATTAAAAAAAAATACATTTTATAAACAAAATACTAAAAAATAAAAAATGCATGGACTAAAAATAAAATGCATACCACGACTGGATCTCATGTGCTAGGAAAGGGATCCTTAGGAAGTGGAGAAGGGTTTGCCTCATGTGAGGTAGCTATGATCAATTCCTGTATGAAAAGTCATAGAAAATTACATACTAATAGAGGAACATGATTTCTAAAATATTTTGAACAAACAAGAATGCAATTGAAAGTAAATATGAAAATGTGTTACCTCCTCCCTCTCATGAACATCAGCAATGTCTGGGGCATTCATCAGTTCAATGAAACCCATTTGATTCTACATGTATACAATAAACAAGTCAAGTGCATTCATCAATATAGACTACATTTAAATGTTCATAATACATTTCAACAAATATACTTAAATTAGACTTAATTACCTTTTTTTGTTTCAATATCCCCAATGATTTCTTCCTCTTTCCTAATGAACTCGAGCTTGGTGGGGTAGGCTAACAAAACTAGAATTAACATAAGAGAAATAATATGACACCACATGGGTTCAATTAAAACTATAAACAAGAGGTGTGAAAAAAATGATACCACATAGCTCTCTAAGCCAAAGTTAATGGAAGAAAGGGTGACATCCTCAATCTCAGAAATATGAGCCCCTAACAAGCCCTATAAAACACCAAATAAATATATAAGCAATAGTTTACAATGAAGGTTATGATTCACTTGAATTCCTCAAATGATTATGCTCCACAACTCTATTATCACAAGTTTATAATCAAATTTTACAAACCATTATTACAATATAAAATTTTGAACTCTTCCTTCACACACAAGAATATTCTTTAACAAATTTGTAAGCATAGTTAGAGAAGGATGGTCCGGATTGTATTCGTGGGGGTTAAAGTTTAGGACCAATTTTGTAGCAAGTAATGGGACTATTGTAGCCTGGTAGTGAGTATGTTTTAGTGTGTTTACCCTTAGCATTGAGGGATTCAAAGTGCTTTTAGGTTGAGAGTACGGTGTAGGAGCACCTCCTAGCACATGGAGTCTCTTGAAGATTGTAGATCCTTGATGTTCTCAGTGCACTCTTGGCCCAAACGGACCCAAGACATCTTGTAGTTCAAGGCTTTAGAATTATTCTATCAATGAGATCTAATTGTGAGACCTAGTTCCAACTTTGGGCACTTATAAGCCACTAGGTACACTATGGTCATGGGATATGTACTATGCTCATGGGCTTCAACTCTACATAAAACTGATTCATACATATTTTCCTATGTCTTAGCCTTCGAATGCAACTGGTTTGGTGAAGAGATCTTACCTATAACTCCAATTATCATGATTTTTGTCTCTGCAACTCTAGTTCTTGTTCATTTCTAAGATTTTCACATTGTTTTTCAAGCTTGAAGTGTTTCCACCATGGGAATTGGATAATATCTGGTGGAAAGATTATTTTTCCATGGTTTAGAAAATTCCTTCAAAGGTCTCAATCAGTTTGATTGTGTACATGGACCATGTCCATTTTGATTTCTGCATGATGTCTAAGGTCCCCATTGATCATTGCGTGGGCTTGTAAGCCTTGTAACCATTTTTACACTAAGACTAGTGGCTTGGGTCTTAGTAAGCCTCTTCATGATGAACCCATCTTTGTTGTCTGCAACTCATTATTCTCATGAGGGGTATTAAGGTTGTGTGTTTTGCATCAATTTTGAAATGTGTGAGAGTCAGGGTTTGCCACTCTTTATAGAGAGTTAAGGGATTTTGTGATTGGATCATCATACCCTTGACACTTGCATCAGAGTAGGTGGTATGGGCAGTGATGAAAATATTTTGGGTTCTTATTAACATAGAGTTTAGATGGCTTCTTGTCTATGGTGAAGATATAGACTAGTATATGGGGACTATCCTAGTATGACAGTGAAATGCCAGAGAGTAAATTTTACTAAACTAGCAAGTGAATGTGCTTTCAACGATAGGATAAGGACCTCATGATAAGTTGAGGGATTCTTGGGGTGTCTTAGAAGATATATGTTGGGAGTGTTTAGAAGGCCATGGAGGTGTATTGAAGGATTAAGGATAATCACAATCAATGAATAATCAGAGATTGTATTCATGATTTTGAATAAGAAATAAGAGTAAAGGAATGATGGTTGGATGTTGTGAATGATGTTCAAGGTTGATTCAGAAGCCAATAAGTGATTGGTTGGGGTATGAGTCTATGTATGAGTTCAACATTGGTTGAATTGAGTACAAGGATGGAGGGTGGGAGTTCAAATCAATTTGAGTCATGATGTCTAGACAAGGAAGTGAATTCCTTGAGTTGAATTACATTAGAAAAAATTATTTTACCATAAAGAAATAGAAAACAAAAATACACTAAGTTACCACCATACAAATTATTAAGATATGATATTTTCAAAACAATGTACTATTCTATTTTAGGAATATTTATAAAACATTACGTCAGGTGTTTGAGCTACCCTTCTACATGTACTATAATGAGAACTCCTTGGTGTTCTTGTACCACCAGCTACACCTTGCAATGCATATTATTCATGTATCAATTTAGATTCTTCTATACATAAAATTTTATTTACTTTTAATAGATTTAGTTAATTAATTAAAATAACATGTCAAAACACAAATTTAAACAAACCTATGTCAGCTTTGTACCTTACATCATTGACAAAAGATCATTTGTAAAGGCCACATCCTCAATAGTGGATGCCTGATATCTTCTCCCACAATATACACATGAATGAGATGTCGAACCCTCCCCACTCACCTAGCTATCTACCCCATCACATATACCATTACAACTGATGCAGATATGCTCAATGGGCTGGGTTGACCCTGCAAATGTATCTGATGATAATGGAGCTCGCACAAGATGAGATGATCCTAATGGTGCATTTGATGATGATGGAGCTGGCGCGGGATGGGATGATCCTAATGGTGCATCTGATGAAGATGGAGGTGGCACGGGCACTGATCCATCCTCTCTAACTAAGTGAGTGCCATCCTAGATAATGACATTAGTCAATGATGTAACTGCATGAAGAGTTTATATATCTATAGACTCCTTCACCACTACTGGGACTACAACATGAATGAGGGGTTTTCTTGTAGTGCACCTCCTCTCTTGTGGTCAGGTAATCCTATGTGCCCCAAGTCTATCCTACGCAGAGCCTCTCCCTCTACCCAAGAACTCACAAAAGTCAAAGTAATTCGACTTCTCGCCAATGATAAACTCACAGTATAGATTCCTCAAAAAATATAAAGGCACCTCATTATTATCATAAGGTGGTTGGTCAAATACCATGTACCTCCTATCCCAAAAAGCTGATTTCATCCCCCTATGAACACACCAATGTATAGGAAACCGTTTTGTATTAACTTCGAGGGAATTGCTAGTATTAGGATTGGTAAAAAGGGAACATATGTTATGTTTTGATATGGCTTTTCTTTTCAAATCCTCATATGATAAACCATCAACAAAATGTGTACAACACCTATCCCTCAATGAACCCCATTTTGTCACCTCTTGAGACACCTCATTTGCACTATTGGACATTTTTCTAATGTAGTGGATAGGATAGAGTGATGCTTAAGACTAGAAGCCTTCAACCTATTGACTAATATATTAATTTGTGCACTATTTTGGTTAAGGGGTTTCACGAGGTCCTCTTGTGTTGCATTTACATGATCTAAAGGCACATGTGGAGGGTTTACGGGTGGTGGTGGCTGTGGACGAGGAGAATTTTGAGGAGGGTTTATGGGTGGTGATGGTGGTGGAAGAGAAGAATTTTTAGGAGGGTTTACAGGTGGCAATGGTGGTGGATGTAGAGAATTTGGAGGAGGTTTTACAGGGGGTGGTCTTTCATTTCTTTTTCCTCTTCTGGGGTTGTTTGATGAATCTAATTTGCAATTAATTTAAATGAAAACAAAAAATCAATATCATAACCTAATTTGATAATAAAAAATGCAAAAAAAACAACAAAAACAATAATACATACCTTTCTTACGGGGCGCCATTTCTTGGAAATGTGCAAATTATTGAAGATTTCTTGTTTTCTTCAAACCTCGATCGGGTTCTATGGCATTTTTCATCTCCTAGGCTCTACTTCTCTGTGGTTTAGGCATTAGAAATGGGCTAAGCTGCAGGCTGTCCAAAATATAACATGTTTCTAATAAACCGATCGGGTTATTAGGAATATCTTAGAACCCGATCGGGTTATTAAAAAATATTATGTCTATTAACCCGATCGAGTTAATTGAAACATCTCAAAACCCGGCCTGGTTCTTATAAAGTTCAAAATTTTTAATAATATTGTCTAGGCTTGGTTACCAAGCCTAGTACAATTTTGAAATTTAAATAACCCGATCAGGTTATATGAAATTTGACTTTTTTTAAAGATGTGTCAACTTTTTTGGTCCACAACTTGGTGCACACACCCAAATAAAAATAGGATATTCTAATATATTTCCTTCATTTACCACCTTTGCAAATTAACTAGGCTGAACCTCAATACTCGACTTTTATTCACTTGTAGTTGACTAAAATTACAAAAAAATTAAAATAAACTACTAAAAATTGCAATTTACTTGTAGGAAACTATCTTCCCTCAACTTTCAACTACATAATGGTGATGCTAAGTATATGCTCACTTGCTAATATTCTAGATGGAGCACCTATTATTGAACCAATTCCACAAGTAATGTCAATACACCAGATTGAATAGCATTATTATGCAAATACCAAATAATGACTACAACTCTTAGATGGTTTACACACACATTTTCCATACTTCTTGAGTATTTGAACACACATATAGTCGAAGAAGCTCTAGTTAAAGGGCCTATTATCTTCCTCAAAGAATATTCTTGCAAGTTGCTTCACAATTTCATGTATGTCCATCATTTTTATATTTCATATTGTGGCCCTTTAATTCACACTTACATCTCCTTACTAATTAATCATTCTCAATTTACTTGCAAGAACATTGTAATTGATGACTTGGATATTCTTTCAAAAAATGCAAGCATTGTTGGATCTCCAGTTCCACTACTGCAAGCTACTAAGTATGCATAATTTCTAGCCATGGATATTTCTGGAGATCTTCTTTGCCCATAAAAAATTCTAGAAGAGAGATATCCCCATCTGAAATAATCCCCATTAAAATATTGACCTCATACCATAAGCACTTGAGCATTGAAGGTAGGGAATTATAAAAAAATACAATCCATTATTACAAAAATGATTCCAACAACGGTAAAGTCTTGGCTTTGATTTCATAGACAAAGTAGGATTTGGAATACATATAACTTGCTTCAATGAACTTGTTGATGAGTACTACAATGTATTTCAATCAGATAATCTTTACTTGATTTCTAATGGTCAAATTAAAGTCTCCAACACCAAATATAGTAGCTTCATAAACCCTTTCAAAATAATCCTCCACAACTCATCAAAAATAACTCCTTCCACATGCATATAATCTACCATACCCAAGCATAACTACCATATAAAGAGCATAGATTCTCTAGACACATTTCCTATAAATTCATGTGTAGATGTTATTGGCATACGTGTATCCATCTCTCCTGCATCAACCATCTGAAAAAAATATGCAATTGAGACAAAGAAATGTACTGCTACGATAAAAGATATGTCAGGTTTCTCTATAGATGTCACACTATGGAGCCATCATTGTGAAAATGAAGGCCAAAAAATCCTAAATGTGTACATGTAGCCAACAAATATCATCCTTCAGATGAAGTTTTCTTGTCTACTCTTGTGGTATGGAAAATCACGTGATACAACTTTTTTAACCATAATTTTAATCAATCCAAGCTTGTTTTAAAGTGCTACATTACAAACATGGTATGAAACTATAGGCATAGAAAAATCCTTGATATCTTTATCAAAAGGCCAACACCTACCCCCCCCCCCCCCCCCTCCCCCCCAAGATTTTAAATCCAATAACAATCTCATCTATTACCAAAAAAGGTTCAAGTCCATATATATTGTATGTGTTAGGTTAAAAATTAAACAACTCCAATTAGACAATTTCTATTACCTTTCTTATCCATGAGTAGTGGACAACAAAAAAATAAGGAAATAATTATTTAAAGTTCTGCAAAAAATTCTCATTGCCCAAAATTTTGTACAGATACCTTAGCAAGCGACTACAACTACATGCTTAAAATGGAATTGCATGACGAAGCATGTGAACTTCACAGTGTTACCACATTTGAAGGTCTATTAAACACCTTGTTGATTGTTCCTATAGAAGAATTTCAACATCTAATGGTAGATCCTGCTACAGCTAAACTCATCTAAGACAATATTATTGAATGTGAATTTTCTTTTGACCTCAACATCAAAACAACTCTGTTTGCAGGCGAGGAAACACAAATCATAGTTGTTTTCACCTTAAAGATTTCCTAACATTATGCCTACCAACTTCCTTTCTATAGTTGTATTCTCACATAATATTTATCCCTCAATATGATCCCTTCTCTACGTATGTCACAAAAAAACATTTGTACTATCTATCTAACTATTGAGATCTAATATCTCATTTTGCTACAATGGATAAAAATATATTGTAGAACTTTTAAGCTCCTACAATTATGTCTTTTGCTAATAGAACTACAAAATGTAAGCTTCCAATCTTTAATACAATAGTTCCACCTATTTTTTCTCAATTTTCTTTTGCTTATTTAACATACTTCTTTATAATGATTACACATATTTGTGGAAAAAACACACCAAATTTTTTTAAACTTCAAAGTTTTCCAAAATATATATTTTATCTCAAAATGTATACAATATACATTTTCAAAATGCAATGAGTCCATATGTGTGTAGTTTAACTCCAAACCAGCTTTGCAATTCTTGAGTACAACTTTTAAAATTACACATACTCAGTATAAAAACTTGTACCGCACACAATATAGTTAAACTCACATTGTTAGCCTTTCAAATATGTGGATAATAAAGACATTTTATTTGAAATATGTCCACAAAAAATGACTAGTTTCATACATTATGCACACAATTTAACAAACCATGTGAACTCTAATATAAAAACACTATTACTTGCCTGTATTTTCAAAACTTCTTCTACACCTTTCCTTTACATTTATGCATAGCTCAAACAATCCTTTTGAATAGTAAAATAACTCAATTTCTTATTCTACAAACTTTTGGAAATATTTTCATGTATATAAGTTTATAACTATAGCCTCATCATTACCAACTATCTCAGATTTAATGAAAGGACAAAATACCTAGTGATGTAGCTAAAACATAATAGAGGAGAAGTTAAATGTGTTCACCAAAATAAAATGCAACATGCACGATACTGTGCAAAATAAAATTATTAAAAAATAGGACAGGTTTCCCATATGCATGTAGATGCATCATCTGCATCTAATCTATTTCTTCCCCTAGCTTATCCCATCTACAAATAGTTCACCATCAAATACAACAGACAACTCAAATTTACCCAATTGAACATGTCAACTATTCACACCTTTTGTCAAAAATATTACATTGTGAGAAAGAATTGTCATTAAAAGCTTGATTGCCTTTCCAATAATCAAACATGTCATATTTGCATGGAAAATATCTAGGTGTCAAAACAATACAATCAAATGGAATATTCACTTTCTATAGATGCACATCAAAAAAACATGGTTGTAGATTCTCAAAATGGAACAATATGTCCACCTTGTTGAACAACCATAATGCTTTAACATACTAACCAAAATTGAAGAGATGTTGATTGCTCGAGTTATCCCTATCCTTCAAGTTACTTATGTAAGAGGAAGATAACTCAAATACCATGGCCACACTATATGTTTTCCTCAAGATGTTTCCACAATTGTATATTTCTTGCCTAGGCAAATAGATGCCTTGCACATAATAATTGTGAACAAAGCAAGAATTAGGAATCATAAATATAATTTATATGTAAGTAGAATTCGTGTCCATGAAGTATTAAAATATAAAGTTTACAATGATCCCTACCACAAATATGTGATACTAGATGACTCTGCAAGCTCCTGATCCACTTCATAAAGACTCCATTAAAACAAAAGATACACAGGATTAACAATTTTAAGAAACTTTGAAAATGAACAACTCATTTGTAACCAATCAGAACCCTTGACATAAAGAGATATAAGTATTCTCTTTTCTACAGCTATGAGAAGGGTGACCAATGCCAAAGGTAGCATGGCCACCCATTTCACCATCTCCTATCAATGAATACACTACTGCAGGATTGTTTGTAATGACATTCCCCACATTATTCCCAAAAAAGAATGGCAACATTTAAACTAAAACATATGAAAGAAGTCAAATTACACAAGTATGATCTCCACCGTCTGTGATACCATGATAATAGATTTGGTCAACACCCATGATTATGGTTGTTCATAATTAATATACTTATGCAACATAGGAGCCTAATAACTAAAAAATGATTTGTTAGGTGTACAACAAAATAGATGGCTCTTTTCTTGTATCTATTTCAGACCTTTGTGAAATATTAAACAACTTTTCAGATGACAAGCTTACAGATCAACTAATGCATTTCAACTCAATTATTGACAAAACACGCCCCTTCTAGAACCAACACCAAGTAGAGCTTATAAACATGGTTTTTTTAATCATTTCCCAACACTCTTCTTTACACATAGTGTAATAGATATCAAATGGGTAGACTTGCATAAGGCCATGTCATCCACAAGCCCTATAATTCCTTCAATGACTACTAAATGATAGGTACAAAACATAGTGAAGAATGTACACCTAATTTTCATCTACATGCATCATAGATTAATTGCATTTTGTGAAGAGGTCTTAGAAAATTTCTAGATGCAACTAACTATTGGTACAAGTACACCTATTACTTCTAGTTTATTTATAAATAATATTCTATCTTAATATATTTAATAACACTTACTTCATTCAGTTATGGGTGGAAACATACAGGTTCTCCACATATCCATGGTTTCATTTGGTTAAAACAAGCACCAAACATTGTAAATTTATAGTGGGATATTGATCTAATTGTATAAAATTCCCTAGATTACATAGTAAAATATGTATCTGTATGGAATCCATGAAGCATCCAAATGAGAAACCAACCCATCCATTGAACTATTGTTGACAACCCTTGATTATTGGATATAGAAAATATTCTTTCAACCAATCCTGCCAATGACTATATGAAACTGCTAAGTTGTGTTCAATGCCACAATATGTGTAGTCTCCAGATATGTCTCTAAAGGAAAGGTACATTACTTGTTTGTCATTACAAAGCACCTTGGAATACACAAGAAATTTCAAGCCTTACTAATGTTGTTCCTGGCCAACCTAAACACACTGCTTCTCATAATGATTACCAACTAAATCTGCATAACACCCAAATTATTTCCATATGGAGGGAAAATGTAGATTGCCAACTTGTTCTATCAATTAACAGAGTCATAAAATACATAGCGACATATGCTGCCAAAGTAGAAAATAAATCAGAATCATACCATGTTAGGTTGTCTCGCATTTCTACAAGATTCAACTCTGATATTTCTAAACCAATTTCTCTTATAATATTGCTTCTATAAAACCTTTTTGATCATGATAGTGGTGCCCAAGAAACTTGCCACCTTTTGAAAAAACTAACTATCAATTTATAGTAGATAATTTGTTTCTTTAAATGTAAACCAAAAACACTTGCTACATCGACCAATATTAGCCACATCTACACCCTCATGCCAAAACTATATTGAGGCTTATATCCATTTTTTCCGTTACATCTACATTTACTTTCACTTATTGAAGTAACTCAAAAATAGACCTTCAAACTTTCCTGAAAGAAGTTCAATAATGGAAAATTGTCCCACACTAGTTGTAGTTCGAGTCTCCTCTAGATTCTCCACTATCCCTTCAAAGGATGACAATTCTTATCACTCATTTTGTCAAGGTGAACTATTTCTATACTTGTCATTTGAAAAAATTCAGATGGACTTCGCATCATCATGTAATGGGATTATAGATCAATAGAAAAACTTCTCAAGTACCCACCATCATTGAAATCTGCGGTGAATGCCATCAAAACCAGATGAATATAATGAATCTGACAGCCTTTCAAATAATGAAGATTGAATACAAGATAATATTCAAGATGAATGGCAAGTCTTGTCTGGTTTATACCCAGACATACCTATTCACCTAAATGAACTAGATATGATTGACCATCGAGCATTTGACTCAAACTATAATTGGGGGAGCCACAAGTGAGCACATGATAGGAAACAATAACAACTACTTCTATCAAGTCAAACCAACAAACATTTCATGGCCCACCTATTATTCAAAAATAGACCCAAAATAAACTGTCTATACAAAAAAAAGTTACATGATTTAATTATTTCACATCTATATTCCACATCTCTACAATCGCAACTATAATTAATTGCTCGTGGAACTTCTCAAACATGAAATTATCATCTAATTACAAGTATAAAGTCCATTGTCATGGATTCAACACCAAATGAACAATCACCAATATTGCTCCTTGCACCAATAGGCATTGCAACATTGAACATACAAGCATCAATATTTCACTCTTCCCTCTTCATTCCAATGAGAGAAATGGTACCCCTACAAGGGCAAGCACTTGCAACCTTCCAAGAAAGCATGTATTACATTCAATACCTTATTATAGATGAGATGAGCTTCATTGGCTCAAAGATCATAGAAAGAATTGATATACTAGTGAATAGAGCAATCCCAAAACAAAACCAAATCCATTTTGGAGGACATTCAATCATAATTTATAGTGACTCGGGTCAACTACCACCAGTTAAATACATTTCAATGTATGCATCACAATCCTGTGATGAAACATTATGGCACACCTTTAGAAGAGTAATAACACTAAACATAGTTTATCACCAAAGTGGGAACACACCAATCCAAATACAATTCTATACACTTCTCTCAAACTTGTGTAATGCAAAACCAACAATTGAAAACTATGAACTTATAATGTCACACGCGAGCTCTGCACTCACTGGTGAATAAAAAGCTCATTTTGGATCATCTACACACCTTTCACAACAAATGGGATGGTGTCACTACATAATAAATACATGTTATTCTCTTTAGAACAACCAATTGCCCTTTCTACTGCAGAACAACTAAAGAGATTAAAAACCATAAATCTAGATGACAAACAACTTCCATCTCAGATTCTCCTATGTATTGGGCAACAAGTTATGCTAATTACAACTCTATGGGTAGGCATACGACTTGTCAATGGTGCAATTGGACAAGTCAAGACAATTGTATATAATTCAGGTGAGAAATCACCTGAACTCCCTTAATGGTTCTTGTTAATTTTTCAAACTATATTGGCCCAACATGGGACCATAGAAACCCAAACAATGTCCCAATCACCTCATTCAGTTGTGGTAGTCGTCGATAGATACCACTAAAAATTTCATTGGCTTTAACAATACACAAATCTGAAAGGCTTACAATTCAAAGAGAAATAATTGACATTAGAATTATAGAATGATATTGTTTGACCTTCAGAGCTATTTCAGTAGTATGTGGACTTGCAATACTTCACATACATCCAAGCTTCAACTTCCAAAGATATGTACGCATACAAAAATTCCCATATGTTTCAAGGAGAAAAGGAGAGGAGGCACACATTAATGTATCATTTGAATAACAATAACAAAAGACATATATGCATTATCTAGGTTACTTCTACTTTTTTATTACATCTAAGAAACTAAAGAGTAATGTATCGAATTCTATAATATTATGAAAGTAAAATAAAATGTACCAATGATAGCAATTATAAACTAAATTAAAGAACATGTAAGGTTATTTATACATATCAAATTGAAATGTTATTATTATGTCAACTTGTAACTAGTCTTTCTATTCTAAAATTTTGATGGCACACAAAGGAAAATAAGTGCAAGAAACTACAGTGCAAGATGAACAACATAATGAGAAACTCAGAGATACAACATACCAATTTTATGAAACCAAAACTTGCATAAAATGTAACAAGAACTATAGCTTCATTATTTGAACTATACACAAATTCCAATTACTCTTTTGATATGAAGCTTTGATATACATATCAATTGGAAAAAAGAACTCATCCTTCAAAAGCACATGTAAAATTGTCCTATAAAGTGTGAGGTTTTCTCTATGTTACATAGTAAAAGTTTATGCTCCTCATCAACATGAAATGTTATTCAACATCTCCTTCTTTCTCTATCTTTATCTGTTTAATTATAACCTTCTCAAAAAACATTATTTACAATTTAAAAGTCAATATGAAAAACTTATAACTGCAAATCTCTTGTATTTGAAGTGAAATGGGATTTGTGTTACTCTAAATTTTGCCTTTATAATTATCCAAAAATTATTAAATCGATTCTTAATTTATTTATTTTTATGAATAGTTCCTTTTCAATTAATAAAATATCAAAGTTACATATCCACAAAAAAGGGGTTGGGGGACATAAAAATCACCCCGCAAAGTTCACACGGCCAAGCCAGAAACAAAGCATAAATATTCATAAAAAAAAAAGGCATATAGCCATTATACAGCAAGAGCAGTGGCAAAAGGAGGAGGATCTTTATCATTAGAACCCCACACATTATTGGGGTTAACAGGAGGGTCGGGAAGCAACCACCCATCATCTTCAGCTTCTTCTTTATCTTTGTCTTCCGCCCTGGGCAGTGAAATGGACAAAGCCAGGTGGGGAAACTTGGAAGAGGTGGTAGGAGGCCAATCAGAGCCACGACGAGAACCAAGAGCATCATGAGGGGTAGAATGAGCCAGAGTTGGAGACCACCAAGAAGAACGGTGAGGCAGAGAAGCCAAGCGGCACGACCATTCGTCACCGCCACCTCTCAGAGAGTGGTGGCAGGGTGCCTATGAATGTGGGGTGTGCGAGCGGCGTGCCGAGGAGTTGCGCCCATGGCAGTGGCCTCTGGGAGGAGTACCCTCAGCAGAAATGGCATCAGGAGGAACCTGGGCAATAGTACAGGGAGCATTGCCCCAATGATTGAGCAGCTCCTGCAGGTGAGCCACTTTGAGAGCCACTTTATTGGCCTAAACTTGAATCTGCATCATAAAATTATTACAAATGCAAGCCTTGTTATACAGAGCAACATTCGTATCAAGAAAGCTGTGAGAAAAAATAACAGCATTCCTTGTTGGAAATATTCAGGACTAACCAAGTTACTGAGAGGGGAGGGGTGAATCAGTAACACTTAAAACTTTAAAACATTTCTGCACTTTTATATTCTTTAACCATTCATTCATCTAATCTACTACAAG
>MU223519.1:532182-562773 GCA_018584345.1 Thuja plicata | reverse complement strand
TTGCAGTAGATTAGATGAATGAATGGTTAAAGAATATAAAAGTGCAGAAATGTTTTAAAGTTTTAAGTGTTACTGATTCACCCCTCCCCTCTCAGTAACTTGGTTAGTCCTGAATATTTCCAACATTCCTATCTTTCCATAACGTGAACAAAATCTCCATCCTAAAAGTATGCCAAATCTGGGTAACCTTGGAGGGAAGTCTCAGGGAATCTCCTAAGACAATAATATGCCAAGAAAAAGGCTCAGGCCAAAAGGGCTTGAAGAAATCATGAATTCACTGCCAATACTGTTGAGATCTCCTACAAAACCAGAAGATGTGCAAAAAAGATTCAGGGTGACCACAAAAAGGACATCGAGGGTCATGAAAACCCAGATGTTTGAGCCTAGGGCCAATTGGGAGCCCTTGAAAAAGAAGACACCAAGAAAAAAGAGCCATCTTAGGCTCTGTAATAGCAGCCCAGATGGTTTGAAAGCGAGAGCTCCAGTGAGAAGTGAAAGAATGAAGATGCCATCTCTGATTAAGGGTATCCACCATTAGAAGATAGGGGGACAACCACCTATAGCCCAACCTTGGTTTATAATTGTTGAAAGGCATTGCAGGATACCATTTCCAATCCTTCCACCAGGGCCTGACAGATTGAATACCAATCTTATGAATCAAGTTGGCAGGAATCGCAGAAACCAAAAGATCAAAATTCTGGTGATCAGAATGAGCCAAATGATACTGCACCTACATATCCTCCCATGATCGGAGACCCATAGAGGCTCTTGAGAAGAGGTCCTTGGGAGTTTGGATGCCGCGTTTGAAAAAATGCAGAACACTAGTCCCTTGGGTCTTGGATAGAGGGATGCCTTAAATAGAAAACAACGGAGACCACTAGAGGCTCTGCTGATTGAAAGAAAAACCATTGCGAAAGGCATCACCATCCCATCGGAGCCAAGGCTTAATAGCTTCCCAAGCTTTCCAAATGCTCTTGATGATGAAGGTACCCTAGATTTGAACAGGTTCTTTCATAGTGAGCAAGGTTTGGAGACCAATGCCCTTCCAAGTCGGCCTGTGAATTGGGAATCCAAAAGAAATGCAGTGCCTGACAAGAATTTTCTAGGCCTCATCACTAGTAAGAGCATGGATAATCCACTTCGCATAGAGAGCATGCCCTTACCTCTGAGTGGAAAGAAGGCCAAGGCCTCCAGAGTCACGAGGAAGGAAACAGAACACCCAAGCAACCCTATGAAAACCATGGTTGTTAGCACTAGAGGCCCAAAGAAAATCTCAGAGCAAGCATTCCGGCTTGATATAAGAAGCCTTAGAGGGAGCCCAATAGGAGGAGTAGTAGACATGAGTAGCAACCAAAACTTTGGAACAAATCTGAAACTTTCCAGCAAGGGAAAGAGGCTTG
This sequence comes from Thuja plicata, assembly GCA_018584345.1. Taxonomy (NCBI): domain Eukaryota; kingdom Viridiplantae; phylum Streptophyta; class Pinopsida; order Cupressales; family Cupressaceae; genus Thuja; species Thuja plicata. Next base: position 561,373 of record MU223519.1, on the reverse strand, counting down.
TAGATCTAATATTGCATCTTTTTTCAATCTTGGTAATCACGGCATTCCATAAATCTATAGAGGAGCCATGGAAAGCAAAGGGAATGCCCAGGAAATGAAAAACTTCCCCATGCTAAACCCATTTCCAGCCAAAATTGTTAAGCCAGGCAGGGGCTGGAATAAAAGACTGTCTGAAACAAAGAGTTTTAGACCATTGAATAGCATATCTAGAGGCTTGATAAAAGGTGTCCAGGCACTGCATGGCATTGGAGATGCTCTCCTCATCCTCAATAAGAATAAGAAAGGAGTCATCAGCAAAGTGACCATTAACAAGATGGGAAGAGGAATCAGGAAGGGAAATACCACAAACTAAACCAAAGGAAATAGAGTTGGCAAGCAAGTACCCAAAGCCTTCAGCAGCAAGCACATATAAGGTAGGAGCCAGCGGACAACCTTACCGGATGGAACGAAAAAGCCCAAAAGTTTCAGATTGGGATCCATTGATGGTAATGCACGTAGAGGTATTGCCAAAAATCATTTCCACATACTGCAAGAAGTGAGGGCCCAACCCGAGAGCTTGAAGCATAGCAAGAATAAAAGGCCATTCAATGCGGTCATAAGCTTTAGCAAAATCAATTTCGAGAAACAGGGTAGCCTGTTTAGAATGGCGAGCCCATTCCATCCCTTCCCAGATAGCAATAATGTTGTCAAGAATATACTTGGACTTAATAAAACCAGTTTGCTCTGGGCGGACAATAAGAGGAAGAAGATGTCTGATTTTAAGAGCTAATGCTTTGGAAATTATCTTGTAGGAGACATTCAACAAGGTGATGGGCCTCCAATTGCAAATATCCTCCAGATCACCAGACTTAGGTATGAATTTGATATTTTATTTATTAATTAAAGTGCCCAAACTTTTATTGTGAAAGGTCTCGAGGTAGAATTTGTGCAGGTCAGGACCAATAGAATCCCAAAGGTGTTTATAGAACTCGCACGGCAAGCCATCGTATCTTGGAGATTTATCATTGGCCATAGAAAAAGTTGCTTCTCTGAGATCAGAGATGGTAAGCAATTGCTCACAAAAGTCACGCTGCTTGACCGCTAGGCAGTTTGAGGTAACAGCAATACAAGCCTTCAGAGCCTCTTCCCGCGCAACAGTATTACCCTACGAAGCAAACACTTGTTCATAATGCTGAACAAAAGCCTGAAGAATGGTTAGAAGTTCAGTAAGAGTGTCAGATCCTTACTTAATCTTTTGAATACCAACATTGGTTTGATGGGCTTTGAGAGTATGAAAAAACTCCTTAGAGGATTTATTGCCCACCTCCAACCAATGGAGGTGAGCTTTGATTTGGGCTCCACCAGTAGCATAGGCATCTACAATCTATTTCTCATGACAGAGCTGGGCTAGCTTAAGCTGGAGAGTAGAATCAAAGGGATTCAACGCAAGAAATTGAGTAGCATTGCGAAGAGCCTTAGTGTTATCTTCATAAGCACGTTTCTTGTAACAAGCTAACTGTCGACCGTAAATGTGAAGAAATCTTGCAATGTGGGTGATGGCATCATTCCACCATTGAATCTAAACAAGATGAGTGTGGGGCTGAGGCTCTAAATTCTAGACTTGAAGAATGTGAGCAATAGTGGAGGTATGCGTCAGCACTGACATGTTGAGAAAAAACTGCGTTTGGGTAGCCCTTCTGGCAGAAGACTGCCAAGTGATGGAAAAATAAATAGGGAAGTGATATGACAGGGTTACATTTGTCAGAAGAATGATAGGTAGGCCTCGATCTTCAGAAAAAGAGAAAAAAGATTGAGCCTTTATCATAGCATGATCTAGCCTCTTAAATATACGGTCAGAGCCAACTCTGAAATTGGACCAAGTATGCCAAACCCCACCCTGCTGGCGGCGGTTAGCATTGAGATCAAAGAGGCCCAATTTATTGCACATGTGGTACCAAGTTTCTCTCTCCCTAGCTGTCTAGCGAAAAGGCATAATTCCTTCCTTGTTAGAGGCCAGCTCAACCATATTAAAATCCCCACACATAACCCAAGTGGTTGGAGGCAAATTTTCTGCCAACCAGTGCCAAAGTTGAGATCTTTCGATAGCATCATTGGGGGCGTAAACATTAATGATACCAAAAGAATGATTATGAAAAGAAAGCAAAATCCAAGTGACACGCTGCATCGGATCAGAACCATAAGAAATAACACAAAAATGAAGGCGAGGTGACATAATAGTAATGACACCACCATTATCAGCTTCATGCTGAGAAGAAAAAATAATGTCGTTCGGCCATATGACATGACAAGCAGAGTTAAGAAGAAACCCAGAGATCTTAACCTCCTGTAAACATAACACGTCTAGACTATGAAGTCTATGATGGGTATCACGAACATAGTACTTTCTGGAGAGGTCAATTAGACCTTGCACATTCTAGGACAAAAAAATCATAAAAACTCTTGCATGGTTTTCTCGTCCCCAAGAGAGGAGAAGCTATTTTGCAAGAAGGCTGGTACAGAGCCAAAGCTGGGGATTAAATCTCCAAAAGAGGTAAACCGCCTTTTATCTGGGTCATCCGTGTGTCCATCAGGACTGTGAGACCAATGCAAAGACTGGGAGAAAGCCGAAGAATCCACTGGCGGTGAGAGCACCACTTCTAGAGTGGAAGGCTTCGTGGAAGATCTTTTTCCCTAAATAACAGGGTTTGAAACAAGTGGCGGTGACAAATCCTTGGAGGGCAGATATTTTCCAACCGAAGGTTCCAGAGGTGACACAACAGCGGAAGTGACTTGTGTTGTCTTGGAGCTTGAGGCATTCCTGCCTTTTCACGCGACTGTACTTCATTCTTCTTTTTTTTGAACTTCCATATTTTTGGGCGGTGCTTCCTTTGGCAGTGGCTTAACCCAAGGGGTAGCTAACGGGCAACCCTTAATCTTGTGTTCTGGTGATTGACACCGATAACAGGTGTTGGGAAGATTAAAAAAGAGCACTTTTTGAGAAATGGTGAGAGAACCAACCTCAATTTCAACACTGTCTTTGAGGTCCCTAGAAAGATCAACCTCAACACAGACACGCTTATGGGGATGGGCATTAAAAAAATTTTCATGTTCCATGACAATGACCTTACCAAGGGTTTTATCAATGGACTCAATGAACGGCCAGCATAGCAAAGGGAGACGAGGAAACTCGACCCAAATAGGAACCCTAATTTTCTTGTCGTCTGAGACAGTGAAGTCTCAAGACCATCGCTGAAAAACAAGCAAGGAAGACCTAACAGTCCAGGGCCTGCGGTTAAAAACCACTTCCGCCTAGGAAGGGTTAGAAAAATGGAAAAGAAAAAAACCTTTGGTAAGGTTTTGCACACCATCAAGGTGGACCCCATGAGGGGTCTAGCTCTTGTTAACCCAATCCTTGAGGATACTTTTAGGAGGAGTACGACCCACAAAATATCCAATCAGAGTATGCTTTTCTAACCATTCACATGCAGAATCAAATTCTTTTAGATTAAGAATAATATCAAGGTTACCTCGTAAAAGACCTTCGGGATGAACTTGCGAGGATGTTTGTTCAAAGGAGGCACCATGGCTTTCCGAAGCTTCAACTCGCGCACCAGCAACAACTGTTGGGCCGAAGTTGGCCGGAGCCATACTAAAAGCTAACCCTAATGCAAAAATCCCACAGTAAATGCGGTATGACAGATGGAAAGCTCAGAGCAAAGACATAGATAGGACGTCGTACGCATGAAACCCTAGCATAGCGAAAAAAAACCCCGATCTTCGATTCTTAATTTAACAAAATAGCATTTTAGAAATTAGACAGGCTTCTTTGGATTATAGCCTATGAAAGGGAAATACAATGTTCATCTTCTAAATTCAATTTAGAGAATCCTTAATTATTGTTTTTGATTCTCACGTTGATATCAGAGACAATAAATCAGGGTAAGAAAAACCTACTATTTATTCCAAATACATGCAGAAAAAATAAATTATATCTCATTATTGTTTACCTTTAATAATCTGAATAGAAAATTTAACCTACTATATATTCATTAATTCATGAAAAAATGTTATGTTTAGGTTATAAAAAATTTTACTTTCAATCTAATCATTTAAAAAATTAATAAAATTATTAATGATTTGTGACAAAAAATCATCATATTATAAAATTACTATTTTAATTAATATTTGCACTTTCATATATTTCAAACAATTATAAACAATTCTAATGACAAAATGAAAATATAGAATTGGAACCAAATATGTTATTCATAATTAACAAGTCTAATAAATATTTCAATTTAAAAGAAAATTCATTGCCCTTACAAATTAACAAGAAAATTATAAATAACTCAAATAATTATGAACAAACAATAATAACTCAAATAATTATCAACAAACAATAAACAATGATTTAAGCTACAACAATTCACAAATTAAAATTAAACAAAAACACAAAATAATATTCAATATCTACAAATACCATCACTACATATCAGAATTAAAAAAACCATTCCAACGTCCACTTCTAAATATCTTGGACGTACCCATTCCACAACAAAGTGCAATAGATAATTGATGGTGGAAGGGAGTATGGTCGGCAGCCATAGGACAGAAATTGAAGATATCTGAGAGTTGCAGGCTTACATGCGATAGCTAAACAAGGGAAGACTAACGGAGTTCAGGAGGAAGAGCGGGAGTTGTTCTGTCAAGTACGGTTGATGAGCGGTGACGCAGAACGTGAGTAAAACGGGTACGTTAAGGGGGAGTTGTTGTGGCTAACTTCGTGTTCGGGAGTCGGCCGACTGTTATTATCATCATTTGAACGGAGAAATTTCATAAGCCCACAACACACAGCATGCCCAGTGATTAAATCCTGCGAAACATTATCACCTGAACGGAGACAGCTGAGAAGCCCACAGCGTTCTGCTCGAGACCATACCTTTTCAACAATATCATCAAAAAAGCAAGACACACCGCACAGGCGGTGGAATCTGGCGCGCTTCACAATAAACTGTGCTGATTGATAGAAAAAAGCGGTATGAGCCCAGAAAGTAATGGCAATCAGACATCCCAAAACAACCCAAGAGAAGGTCTTAACCTTACGCTCCAGCATCACGTATACTGCACACAGAAACCCATATGAAGTGAAGCCAAAGCTGAAGCAAACCACTAAACCGTTGACGGTCATGAACAACATTTTGTCCCCCGTGGTGAGCTCTGAGCTCATCTCCCACATTATACAAACATAGAGAGATAGAAAGAAGGATATGCAGTCGAAAATAAGGAAAAGCTTAAAAGAGGTGAGGGATACAAGATTAGGACTCCCTCGATCCATTACACCCTTATTCGATTCGAAACCGCCTGGGACTGCGAAGGCGGCGGCACATGTCATGGCGGCCAACAGCCCAGCCACCACTAGTTCTGCATCGCGCCTGGCTTTGTAGGCTTCGTTTACCGTTTTCCTTGCTCTCGCACGCTTTCCATGTGTCACCAGTGGCGCATAGTCCATGAATGCCTTTGGACTCATTCCGGAATATGCCAGCTTTCTTATAGTCCTGAAAGATTCCTCGTACTCGGTGACTTCTCTTGCAATATCAAATGCTGTTTTGCGCTGACTGTTGAGCGCAAGCTTGTCCACCCGAGGTACTTTCAGCAACAAATTCACCATCTACACCGCAAAACAAGAAAATCCAAAATAAAGAGGGGCAATTAGTTGGCTACCCAAACGTGCCCTTCAAAACGAATGTATCAGTAAAACTGTAAAGAATAGAAGTATGAGCATCAAACCCTAAAAGAATCTTACGTGGTCATATTTGTTCCTTGTTGCAATGTGCAAAGGCGTGTCTCCACTAACAACAATTGGGTGGTCTTGTTTTTTCTTTTTAGAATCGCCATTACTTTGAGATGATTTGTCTCCTCCAGCACCAGATGCCTTTATGAGATCTTTCGCCTTGGTAGGTTGCTCTTGTCCATGAATTTCCTGTTCAGGCTGGGGTTTAGTAGCACAATTACCTTCATTATCAGATGACTTAGTAGCACTGTTTTTTGTAACAGGAGAATATGGGGTATGCTCATCTGCTCCCTCAGTTTGCTGCTGAAGCTGAAGACCTTTCTCCTTGGTATGCTGTTGTTGTTGGTCAAGCTGGGGTTTAGATGATATTGTAGCACTGTCAGGATGATTTGTGGTTGGCTGGTAAGGCTTATTGATAAGTTCTGACAACTGTACATTCCTCTCAATTAAAAATTGAACAAGCTTGACTTGGTTAAGCTCCACAATGTAGTGCAGGGCGTTTGTTGTGCGAGTTATTAAAAACTCTACAGCTTCTTTGAATCCCAAACTCACTGCCAATTTCAGTGGAGTTTCTCTTTCTTCATTTACGGAGTCACACAAATTGGCATCCAAGGCTACCAACTGTGTCACCAGATCGACACGATTTTTCCTCACAGCTAAATGCAAAGCCGTGTCGCCGTTTTTGTCCGCCGTTTTTATTATGTCTCTAAAATCTGCATAAATCACATAGTTAAGATAAACGAACAAGTAAAACATAGCCTTTTAATTTAGAAAAAGAGAAAGAAGTAAAACTTCGCCATTTAGTTTAGAAAAACGAGTTTAACAAGAGAATGACCTTGGACTGGTAGCTTTGCTACTAGCTCTCGGAATAGTTCTGCAATTTGTGAATCGACTGGTTAAAATAGAAAAACAAGTGATGTATGGATTTTAATAACAAAAGATAATTTTGTTAAGAGAACTAATGACCTGCGTCTCCTGCAATTACTGCCACATGAAAACATGTTCTTCCCTCCCATATCGTTTTTAAGCTTGACGGATCGACATGTTTGAGCAGGTCTTTTGCAGTCCTTACATCGCTGTTTCGACAAGCCACAAAGAATCCCATTACATTAGGTTTGTTCTCCATTTTAGAAAAAACCCTGGTCACGTTGCAGCTTAAGCCCGTTTCCTACTCTCTCGGGCGAACAGAGCCGTTGGACGTGAACTTTATCTTCCAGCTGTGCTTTCAGAAGCCGCAATATTTATTCAGATGCGGCAATACTTATTCTGCACTGCGAATGAAAATGTAAAGAAGAAAACAGTTCCAGACATTTTACTGACCCATTACGAGTAATTCTACCAGGGTTGTCAATTTATAACTTATCAAATTATTGAACCGATTTAAGGGTACCAAGATCTTTATGCCTCCGGTCTACAAGATTTGGAATCAGTGTTTTACGATAAGATTGACACCCTTGTGGATAGGCTAAGCGTTTGTTTGGTTCAGAGTAAATTCGATTTCATACATGGTGTTCCATTCGCCGTTCTTTCAAGGGTCAATGTTTTTTAGTCAGATGTGGGCCTGCAGTCACATACATCTTGGGAAGAGGGTAAGTGTTTATTTCGTTTCAGAGTAAATTCGATTTAATAGATGGTATTTTATTGGGCTGGTGAGATGTCACCCTCCAAAAAAGTATGTCTTTATATACATAAATATATTTTGGTGGAGGGTGAGCATTTATTTGTTTCATAGTAAGAGATGTCCTAAAGTCACATACATCTTGGGAAGAGGGTAAGTATTTATTTCATTTCAGAGTAAATTCGATTTGATAGATGGTATTTTATTGGGCTGGTGAGATGTCGCCCTCCAAAAAAGTATGTCTTTATATACATAAATATATTTTGGTAGAGGGTGAGCATTTATTTGTTTCATAGTAAGTTCCATTTGGCACATGGTGTTTCATTGTCATTTTAGATTAAAAAAAAATTTAAGGTCAGATGTCATTGTGAAGTGGTAGACCATTTAATAAATAATGTTGTTTATGCTTTCACTTTTAGTATTCATTATAATAAAAGAAAGAAAAATTGAAGTCACTACTGAGAAAAAAAAATTTCCTACAAAATAATTTAAAAATATTAAATTGCTTTCTTTTCAATATTAAAATTGTTATAACATCCATTGAAAGATAAAAACATATTAAAATATCATTATTGGTTTAAAATATAGGCTAAACTTTTTTAATGATTAAACACTTCAACAATAAAATTGATTAAATGGTGTTTTCATAATTTTATGTTATTAAATAAATTATAAATTACAAATTTGTTGTGGGCATTATTGTAGCCAGTTATGTGTTATTATAACAAAAATGAAATTACTTATATTACTTCAAAAAAATTGATAATTTATTACTAACTTATCACTCAAAATATGTTAATTAATTTAATTAATTTTAGATTTGAAAATACAATTATAAAATATTTTTATTACCTTAATATTATAATAATATATAAAAAAACAAAACACAAGTATCACACATTATAAAAACAAATATTATTCTTATTATTTTTTTAAATAAGTATTATATCACTAAATAATATATATTTACTTGATGCTGTTGCGATGGGAGAGTCTTCGAGTGGGAGAGAATTTTCAAATTTCAAATGTTCCCCAGCCATGCTTGGTGGTCTGGTTGCGGGTTCTAGTTTTGGTGCAGGTCTGGAGAATGTCACAGTGGAAACGGTTTATCCTTCAGTTGTTTCTCCAGTACCTATTTTGGGTCTGGCGGTGTTGGTGTGAGATCCTGCTTTGTGTGGTAAGGAGAATCTCCCCCCTTGCTAGGTTGTCGTGGCTTGCTCCTCGCCTCTCCTAGGGGTACCTGTGATTCCTTTGAAGGAAGTGTTGTCACGACCTTCGATTCTTGGGCCACTAACTGCCAGTGAGAATATCTTAGGGAACGGGCCTAGCCCTTCTCCGACAGAGAAGAAGGAAGAAATAGATCTTTCCAAAGACCCACTTATGGGGACCCGAGAAGGGACAAGCACTGATGGTGTTGAGGTCAACCCCTCCACTACCAAAAAGTGGTTGGAAATTTTGGGCACAAAATCAACGGGAAAGCCTTCTTCTCCCGCTGTGGCTATTAAGGCGGGTCTCTTGGCTGGTGAAGTCGCTATTTTTGTGCTAGATACTCTGGTGGATCACTCTGTTTCTTCTATGGAGCTCACTCTGGTTGTTAATTTTCTTGGCCTTCGACCAATTGGTTAGATCTTTTGTTAAGAAAAGATGGATTTTGAAGGGTCAGGTGGACATTGTCGCTTTACCCAAAGGTTATTTGTCCTTCTCCTTCTCTAATAAAGAAGATCTGGATTATGTTGTATGTGGGGGTCCTTGGATGTTTGGTAGAACGGTTGTGGCCTTCCAAAAATGGGCTCCAAACTGGAATTATTCTAAAAATTACTTCAAGGCCACCCCGGTTTGGGTTAGGTTTCCTGGATTGCCTCTCAAATACTGGAATGAGGAAGTCTCCAAGGGGTTAGCTTCCACCTTTGGAGGGGAGCTTCTCATGATTTACACTATGACGACAGCCAAATCCCGTCTGGTTTTTGCTAGGATTTGTGTCAATATTTCCTAGTTTGATGACCTTCCTTTGGTCATCAACATTAACTCTAAACTGGGCATTTAGAAGCAAGAAGTGGAATTTGAATCTCTTCCCTTGGCCTATTGCATGTGTCACAAAATGGGACATTGAGCAAAGAAATTTTTGAAGAAATTTAAAAAGGATTCTAAGACAGTGGATTTTTCCCCAAAACCTCCTAAGGAGTCCAAACAAGTTTGGAAGGAGAAAAAGCCTCATGTTATGGCTGAAGGTGGTAGTGTCAACAAGGTTGATCCGATTCTGGCAGGAAGCCAAGGAGATATTGTAGATTCTAATGGTCAACCTCACCTGGAAGATGGAGAATTTGTTGACTATGTTACCCATGTCTTTGACTCTTTAATGAAGGATTTAACTATGGAGGTTGTTGTTCCTATCAAGGTGGATGACACCATTGTGGAAGAAGCCTTGCATAATGCTCAGTCGGACAATTATGTGATGGGGGAGGACTCTTCACCAAGAAATCCTAAAAATTTAGAGGAGGAGGACTTCTCCTCTGTTCCTGACACCAATTCTGGGAGTGGAGATGAAGACCCTATTGTTTGTGATGGCCTGTATTTTTTTAACTTGAATGGAGCTCCATTGACCACTCATATGGGGAAGAAACAAAAAAATTGCCAAAAAATCTTTCAACTCCTGGTTCTAAGGGAGTAGTTACCCATAGTAAAGCAGATGGGGGATCTAAGGTTTTCAAGGAAAATGTTTGATATCAGAAGAAAACACCAGGAAGAATCCCAAAAAACGATATCAGAGAAAGAGAAAGCAAAAAGGATATTATGGATGGTAAGCAGTTGACCATCAAGGAAGTTTGTACCTCAGTCAATAAATGAAAGTCATTTCATGGAATATAAGGGGTTTGAATGCCTCCCATAAGTAGGATATTCTTAGGAACTTGTTTAGAGATCAAAAACCTGATATCATACTTATTCAAGAGACCAAAACGGTGAAAGAAAAGGTGGAAAAAATTAGAATCTTCAAAAATGGTGGTGTTGCTATCTCTAGCTCTGATGGAGCCTCAGGTGGTATTGTTGTCTTTTGGAACTAGAACTATATTAGAGGTGAAGTTTTAAGTAATGATTTAAACTGCCTGAGTATTAAATTTCTCCACCTAAAGTCTGATTTTGAATGGGTTACTACTAATATCTATGCTCCTAATTCCAAAACTGGTAGGGTTAAGTATTGGAAGTTGGTTGAGAGTCAAAGGCTTTCTTTTTGTGATTCCCCCTAGCTGGTTATGGGAGATTTCAACACTCCTTTAAAAGATAATAAGAAGTTTGGAGGGGTTGATAGCCAGACTCAACTTGAGGGTAGAGTTGAGCTTGTGGATTTTGTTAACAGACAAGCTCTCATTGATATTGATCTCCAAGGTGTTAATTACACCTGGTCTAATAGAAGAGTTTGTATCGACCTTATTCAGGTCCATCTTGATCGTCCTTTGATCTCTGGTAATTGGTTCAATAGATTTTGCTACTCGATCTCCTTTCTCATGAAGGTTGGGTCTGATCACTTCCCTATCTCCTTTGTGGCTGATCCGATGAAGGTTAAGGGAAACTTCCCCTTCAGATTTCAGAAAATGTGGGTTGATCACATAGAGATTTAAAAAAGAATTAGGGATTGGTGGAATGTTAACATTCAAGGCCCTGCTATGTTTAGGGTGTTTAAGAAACTCCAGCATATTAAACAAAATATTAAATCTTGGAGTAAGGAAGTGTTCGGTGACATCTTTAGGACTAAGCTTGATCTAAAAAAGGAGCTTGACGGTATTCAAGATGCTATCCAGTAGATAGGCATGTCTCAAGTTCAAAAGGATAGGGAGGAGACTCGTTTGGCCAAAACTCATAACATCGTATCTAAACAGGAAGTGTACTAGAGACAAAGGTCAAGATCGCTATGGCTGAAAGCTCAGGGTAAGAATGCTAGGTTTTTCCATATGTCAGCTTCTAAACATAGAGCTTCCAATTGAATTTCCAAACTCAAGCTAGATTCTGGTGTGGTAAGTAATGATAAGGACATCTGTTTGGCTATGGTGGAATTTTTTTCTTCCCTCTTATCTAAAGATTTTTTTCTTTCCTTAGATAACCAAGCCTTGCTTCTTGATGCTATTCCCTCCATTCTTGATGATGTCACTAATAAGAAGTTGAATGGTATCCCCTCCTCGAAGAAAATCAAGCTTGCTTCCTTCTCTTTTGAGGGTGATAAGTCCTTGGGCTTGGATGGGCTTCCTCTGTTCTTTTTTCATAAATTTTGGCACATCGTGGCCCAGGAAATCTGTAATGTTGTTAAAGAATTCTTTGGGTCAAGAACTATGCTTAAAAAAATTAATGCTACTTTCATTGCCCTGATTCCCAAAAAACCTAGCATTGATTCTATGGATTCCTTTAGGCCGATCAGTTGATGTAACTCGGTGTACAATTTTTTTTTCCAAGGATCTCACTCTTAGACTACTGGCTATCCTCCCTGATATCATCTCCCCCTAGTAGAGTGGTTTTCTTCCTAGTAGGCAAATTATTGATTCCATTATTAAGGTGCATGACGTCATTCATTCTACCCACTCCTCTAATAACTATGGTTTCCTCTTGAAACTTGATCTCTTGAAGTCTTATGACTGGGTGGATTGGGATTTTTTTATCAATATTCTTCGAACCTTTGGTTTTTGTGACAAATTCTTGTAGCTTGTTTTCTAGCTCATTAGTACTTCTCTGGCAATTGTTATTGTGAATGACTCTTCTTCCAGATTCTTCAAGCCTTCCAGGGGCTCTGTCAAGGTGATCCCTTGTCCCTTATTCTCTTCGGCATTCTGGTGGAGGATCTTGGTCGCTATTTACAGAGACTAGCAACTAATGGATCATTAAAGGGGCTCCTTTTGTTGTCTTCTTCAAGGCCATGCTCCCATGATCAATTTTTGGATGACACTATTATTATGGGCTCTTCTAGCATTCAAGAGGCCAGAATTATTAAACAAGATCTTTCTATTTATTCTCAGGCTACAAGTCAATTTGTTAATTAGAATTAGAGCTCTATGTTTTTTATTAACACGCCAGAGGAAAGACAACATAGAATTGCCAGAATTCTTGGGTGTGAAATTGGTGTTTTGCCTGCCACCTACAATGGTCTACCCTTGGGCTTAAAACCTCCTGATTCTTTTTGGACTGGTATTGTGGATATATTTAATAGGTAATTAGCTGACTGGAAGGGAGCTATGTTAAGTCAAGGGGAAAACTTCAACTCCTGAAGGCTTCTCTACAAAGTTTCCCTACCTATGCCCTTAGTCTGTTTAAAATCCCTAGTAAATTTGCACATATCATCGAGAAGTTGTAGAGAAATTTTCTTTGGATAGGGGTGGAAGAAAAAAGGATATTGGCCTTAGTTTCTTGGGACAAGGTTTGCACTTCAAAGAAGTGGGGAGGCTTGGGGATCCACCCTTTAACAGCTACCAATCAGGCTCTACTAGCTAAACAAATATGAAGAATCTTTGGTGAGGAAAAAGAGTGGAATGAAATTATTCACAAAAATATCTCTTCTCCTTCCCTCATATATTGGATTTATGTTATCCCATGTGAAGGTGCAGGGCTCTTTCATTTGGAATTGTATTCAACAAGCTAAGGAGACGGTGTTCAAGCGTGCTAAGTGGTCTTTTGATACTAGTAGGTGAATTAAATTCTAAGAAGATTGTTGGCTTAAAGATTATCCTTTGAACTCTATTACTTCCCTCCATCCTTTTATTGATATTTTCTTATAGAGATTTGGTCCGTGGGTCAAATATTACTTGAGGCTCCAGTCTTGGGTTGATCTTTCTGTAGTTGGATTTTGGCTTAAGCCTTTGATGCTGGATCTGCATGTTTGGAAAGTGGACTCTACTAGGGAGGATGATCTGATATGGAGGATGCTCCCTTCTAGATCCTTCTCTCTTTCTTCTACCTTTGATCTTTTGTTGAAGCCGCCAGACCCTCCTCCCTTTTGGGCCCATGTTTGGGATAAACGGTTAATTCCTAAAATTAACATTTTTTTTGGTTGGTTTTGCAGAATAAGATTCTTACTATTAATAATCTCCAAAAGAGAGACACGATTCTACCTAACAGATGTTTCCTATGTAAGAACACTGAGGATTCCATTTACCATATGGATTTTGACTATCATTACTCTTGGGATGTTTGGTGCCTCACTTTGCAATGTTGGGTTTTCCCGGATAATATGGAGAATTTCTTCACTCAATGGAGAAATGTTGAGGTTTCTATGGATAGGCTATTGTGGAACATTATTTCCCCTCATGTTATTTGGAAACTATGGAGAGAACGCAATGAAAGAATGTTTAGAAACATTGCCCTTCCTTTGGTTGTGATTTCTGAAAAAATTAAGAGAAGCATCAAGGAGAACTGTAATATCATGAATGGAGTGAAGCTGGATTTTTTTGCTAGAGACAATATTGCTGGCACCAAATTTAATTCCTCATCCCAGCGGGAGAATGCCATTTGGCTTTTCCCCCTCCTGGCTGGATCAAATCCAATTTTGATGGTGTGGCAAAGGGTAATCCGGGGCCAGCCAGATGTGGTGAGATTATTTGGGAGGACAAGGCCATCTATCTTTCTACCATGGCACTCACTATTGGCTTCTAGACCAATCACATGGCGGATACTATGGCTCTCCTTCAAAATTTAAAAATAATTAAAGAGGACCTGCCTTCAAACATGTGGATTGAAGGTGACTCTATGAACATTTTAAACTTCATTAAACGGGTGACTAAGCCATCATGGTCTATTAAGGCTATTATTGAAGAGGCTCAGATAATCATTAACTCCTTCAAGAATGTCATTATCTCTCATAACATCAGGGAGGCTAATTGTACTGTTGATGCATTGGAAAACATCATAGTCAGGGCCGAGGACATCATGAATTGGTGTGGTGGAAGTGATTTGACCGCCAATTTGAAGGCCAAGTTGGCATTTGATACGACTCACAGAAAAAGAGAAGATTTAGAAAATCTTAGAAAACTCTGATGGAAAGATGCAAGTTAATTAAAGTAGTTAATAGGGTTATAGAAAGTCTCATCTTTCCCAAGGTGGCTAAGTGTAGACACGTACCTATATTTGCATTGTGATCAATTTCAATTCTTCCTATGTATCCTATCTCTGTGTTGTTTCCGCCATTTTTGTTGAGATTTTTTTCTCTGAGGGAAGCATGGGTGGAGGTCTTAACCACAGGGAGCCAAAGAATTGCAAAAAATAGAATAAAATGACTGAGGTTTAGGATAAGCTCACAAAGGGTTGGCTCATTATGTATATGGAGCACCTGCATGGGTTCAAAGATGAGGTCACAAAGGCTTTTTGTTGAGAGCTGGAAGGATGGTGTCGTGAGAATTGGGGGAATGGCTGTAAAAGTTACCGAAGATCTTATAGCGGAGGTGTCTAGGTTGAATACCAAGGTCATGAAGTTTTACAAAGATAAGTAGACCTCCCAAAAGGCTATTATGCACTTCCCTAAGGACAAGGTGGAAGCTAAGAGCTTGCTAAAGGACTCTGGTGGCTGTTATGATGTGGGCAATATCAAGGAGATCTAGGCGAAGGTGCTTACTGTTCTCATGGAGTATATCACCCTAGATTGTAGGTATAAAAGGGCTCACTCCTACCAATTTGTGCTACTTTGTCATTTCAAACATAGGGTTAGGGTTTCCATCCTGTTTTATCTGTTGGAGTCCCTTTGCCATACTATAATTGATCATAGGAAGAAAGAGAGTAATCCCATTCTGCATGAGGGTCTCATTCTCTTAATTGTTAAGCATGTTAAGAAATTTTCTTCTAGTAGCCCTCTTATCCTTTCGCCTAGACACTCTAGTTCTTCTAAGGCTTTGGGAAAACAGATTTAGGAAGGTGAGGATAAAGCAGAGTTGACAATGGGAAAAAATTTAAAATTTGATAAGCACGATGGTATGGATACGGACTCTAAAGGTGAAAGTGCTGATGGATATGTGGATACAAATTATGTCTCCCACACCCAGTCTGATGAGGAAAGCAAGGAGTCCCTGTCGGTTTCGACGAGCGATTCTGGTGCTAAAGAGGATAATAATGTATTTTCCCATGAAGCCAAGGCTAAAGGTTAATTATGCTAGCTCTGAGGAACATGATGTTCCTATTTCACTGAAGCTTGAAGTGGTCATGGAGGTACAGTCGGAGAGGAAGGTGGATAATGAGACTCCAGGATTGGAGACTGATGACAAGGGTAATTTCCCTTCGACCTCTAGGAATATTCCCTTTGCGAGAATGGTTGATATGAAGGAACAAAATGTTCAACTCCTTCAAGAGGACATGGATGATAAGATTGAACTACCTTTCAGTGTCCTCCAAACTATGAAGGGGATGTCGATGTATTCGTTCCACCTTATGAAATGGGTCTTCAAGGAAATTAAAAGTCTCAATCTTAGTTTCTGATCCCTCTCTGCTAAAGTTGATCTTCTTTAGGGGAATTCGGATACTAGGTCGGTGAGGATTGATGACCGAAAGGATAAAGAGGAGGAGAATAACATGAAGGATCTGCAGGATAGAATGGATATCCTGGAGAACACTGTGAAGAAGCACATGAAGGCTAATAACCTTTTCATGGGTTCCACGATGGAGTGCTTCAATACCATCAAGACGGAGCTAGATGTTGGGTCTTCGACTGCGAAGATTGAGGATGACAAAGAATAAGAGGATGATGCTGGCCTTGGCAAGCGCACTCGATCTGCTAAAAAGAAGGAAAATCAAGATAGGATCCTGGAACTCTAAGAATTTAAGGCTTCTCTCAAGAAGGTGTCTGAGGCAAAGAAGGATGCAGAGGGAACTCTTCTGGAGTTTGCCTAGTTCCTAATGTTCCCCTTCTTTTGTGCTAGTTTGTGTTTTGTTTGTCGGTTGTTGGGTGGTTTAGCTGGTTTCTAGTTTTTTGTTTCTTGTTTTTTTGTGTTGGTTTTGGTTTCTGCGGGCTAGTGTCCAACCCTGTTCCAGTTTAGTGGTCTTAATGACTATTCCTTTTTTGTAATTCTTGTAAGGGGTTTTGGGTCCTCATAAAACTTGTTTTTACCAGCAATCAAAAACATATATTTACTTGATTAAAATATTAAGATTATAAAAAAAACATATTTTCTCGTCTAACCTCTCGTAATATTCTTAAAGTAAACACTTAATGATAAATAAACTAAAATATTTCATTACAAGTATACATAGATATATTAATTTTTAATTTTTTAAAATCAATCTTATAATTAAAAGTTAAGTTCCTCCATAAAATAATATGTAAGTCTAATAGTATTTTATATTCATTAATTTTAAGAATATATTTTATTAAATAATAAATATTTTTACAACTAATAAATAGTAATTATTGTATTTCCCTCCAAAAAAATTAAGAACATTTTTCTTCGAACGAGCTTTCATTTAGTATTGATGAAACATTTATTTATTTATTAAATTGCTTTTTATATTGAATCACAACTGAAATAAATTATTTTTATATTGAGTCTCAAATGAAATAGAATAGTTAAACACTAATTTAAATTTTAAGCAACAATACTTACACATATCGCTCATAAAATTAAATTTACATTGGTATAAAAAGCGCAATCCTATTGCCAAAGTCCAACCTTATCTTTATTCCATAGCTTCTTTAATCTCTATGCAATTTTTTTTTATTGAATATATTTATATATTATTTGTTAAAAAGGTACACCTGTGTCATGCTAACACTGCTAAAAATTATCTGGCGGATAAAAAGGAACGACCATCTTTGCAAGTCGTGGATGTGTTTAAAAAATCGGCAATAAAATCAAGTGGTTAGGATGTATGTGATGGCAGTGCATGCCTTTTAGACATTTTAAACCGTTGATTTGACGAAATAGCTCATTCATTTCATAGAAATATGTCTTTGGCGTAATTAACTATTTAACAATTTTAAAAAATATATTTAAAATATAATTTCTTTATACAATGGTTTAAGTATTAATTATTGAAGATTATATATCTATATGATATAAATGATTCTAATGTTTATGTCAATTATGTTGGATTATATTTATCTATTATACGTGAATTATATTTCTATATTACACATATCTTATATGTTATGCAGATATTTATTTAGTTATTAAATTACTTATCTAAAAATTATTTAAAATTTTAATGTTTGCTTATACAAAATTTTAATGTATGAATTGTTAAAGTTTATATATCTATACAATATAGATTATTCTAAATTTATGTCAATTAGGTTGGATTATATTTCTATATCGCATATATCATATATGTTATACAAATGTAAATTAGATAAGACATGTCTTTTCAAGAAAAAACTTGCATCATGGTTTCAATAAATTAGAATTATATTTATTACTTCTACTAGATCGACCAAGATAAAACAAGAAGATTTTTTATTCAAAGTCATCTATCAAAATTCTTCTCTATGATTTCATTTCCTAAAAAATTAACAAAATAAACGAATTCTTCTCTTTTATTTCATTTCCTAAAAATATAAACAAATAAAGGAAAATAAAATTTTGAGAATTTTGTTATGTACTATGGAATTTACAAAGAAAGCAACGAGTGATATGAACAAACTACAGAGGAAATTTATATGGGATGGAGCATCGGATCAGCATCGTATTCAACTTATGGTGTCGGATTTGGTGAAGAAATCCAAAGAGGAAGGCAGTTCTGGGATTCTAGAGACATTTTGATGTAGAGAGCATTGCTAGAAGACCTTAATGAGCCCTAACTCTTTGATATTTCTTCAAACTTCTAATTTGATCAATCTCACTCCACACAAGTCTTCTTAGGATTTCTCCTGACTTGTCCAAGGGGTCAATAGGCTTCCCTTGTTCTCTCTTGGTCATCCAAATCAAGCTATGGAACAAAGCAATCTTCTCCTTTAGGGATACAATCCCTAAACCATACAATAAGGTATAAAAATTTACCAGTGGATTCAAAATTCTATCCTAAGAGATTTAAGACTCTTAACAGACCTTAGGGACCAAGAATCCACCATTATTTTTGGTTTTGAAGACCCAAAGTTAGTCGAACCCCAAATACCCTATGATTCCTTGTAGCCCTAACCAATGGGTTTTTGGAACTTAACTTTCTTTGATAGTTGGATCTAAAGGATCTAATTGGGTTTCTAGACACCCTTTATGGATTTTATAAACCTCCCAAATCATGAACACCTCACTCGACTCCTATACCCCTAAGCTCTCACAAAACACACAGACCTAATTAGCTAGTTCAGGCTTGGTTTGTTAAGCAAGTGATATAAGGTGGATTCATGGATGAAATGCAGAGCTTTGGATGGATTCCCCTACTCCAAATTAGTCTAGAAACACCTTTGATTCGATCCCCCAACTCATATATTGCACATGAATGTGACTCTACTAACAAACTAGGCTAATTACATAGGGATAATCAGCCTAGGGCTTGATTTTAAAAATAGAAGGACTAAGAGTGAGAGCTTGAGCTTCTGGATTCTTGAAGACCGTGATCCTAGATAACATTTTCCAAGTGGATGAGGAGATCCACTAGATAAAGCTCTTGCTAGGATCACATCTTTGAGACTGGTCCAGTAGAGCCTTAGTTTCTAAGACAACAAGAATGTAAAATTGATAACTTTTCACTAACTTAACAAAAACAACTCAAATCAATTGGAAAGATTAGTAGACTCAAGGAATTACAAAATTATACAACTTGATCTTCCAAATGAATCCATACTAGGCCGTACCATGCATAAATGACTAAAAACACTCTTCTATTTCCTTGCTCAAACATAAAAACTTCGTACACTCTGTGTTCTGACCTTCATCAAAGGTATCCTCTCATCTAATAGCATCCTCTAAGCATTTCAAAAGCTTCAGAAGATGGGTGAGGTCGATTACAAAGAATTTTTCATATATCGAGCAACATTTTGCAAAAGTTGCTCATGCAACATTTTGCAAAAAGATAACTTTTTGGCAATAAGTGACAGAATTGCTAATTTGGGAAAAATCCAACCTTACCAACCTCCCAAGGTGTGGGAGAGGTCCAAGACATGACTAGGACCTAACTAAGGACTTAGAAACATAACTTCTAACTAGACACACAAAATCAACAACTAACAAGGTCTAACCATGGTTTTAGGAACCTAGGTCTATAAATCACCATAGGTCCTTCACCTTACATCAAAGACCCAAAAAACTAGCATACACAAGGGTGATTTCATGGATGCACCTTATTACAAACGAAAAAAGCAAGCAATTAGGAGTTTTAGGAGGTGCCCTGCACAATACTCCTCATGACAAAAATAACTCAAGTCTCTTGAGTTGTGAATTCTTCAAGTGGATAACCTGTCTTCAGAATGTCTTCAGGGTTCATCCAATTAGCATCTTCAGCTGGTTGGTGTTTCCATTTTACAAAGTATTCATAGTAAGTGCCTCTCCTGGTTTTCTTGTTAATTATCTTGTATAGGATGCTTTCAATCTCAGGAGGGGTTTCTTGTGGCATGTCCTTGAGTGCTTGGCATGTAGGAGGTTCTGTAGTTTCTATAAGATCAGTAGTACTAACTTCTCCTTTGTAGGCATAGATATCTGCAACATTGAAAATGGGTGATAATCCAATGTGAGAAGGTAGATCAATTCTATAGGCATTGTTGCCACTTTTCTTCAAAATCTTGAAAGGAACAATCTTTTTCATCATAAGTTTTGTGTATTTCTCTTTAGGTAGTCATTCCTTCTTGAGGTGGATCATCACTAAGTCTCCCATCTTTAATTGTAGGTCTCTACTCTTCTTGTCAGCACGGGCTTTATATTTCTCAGTGGTATGCTTCAATTTGATCTGCACTTGATTATGTATATTCTTCATAACCTCAGCAAAGTCTTCAGCTAGTGGACTTCTTTTGTCCATTTCTTTGATATCCCTGAGTTCCAATACTCCTCTAGGGTAGGTGCCATAGACAATCTGGAATGGAGATAAACCAGTGCTTTGATTTATTGAATCATTGAATGAGAACTATGTTTATGCTATAATGGTATCCCAAATGGCTCCATGTTCCTGTGTGAGGCATCTCAGAAGGTTTCCAAGGGATCTATTGATGACTTCTATTTGACCATGAGACTGTGGATGATATGAAGATAACATAGAAATATTTGTTCCTAGTTTTCTCCATAATGTTCTCCAAAAGTGACCTTAGAACTTGGGATCCCTATCTGATATGATGGACAATTGGAGTCCACGGAGTCTTACAACCTCTCTGAAGAACAACCTTGCTATGTGAGATGCATCATGAATTGTCCTACAAGGGATAAAGTGTGCCATTTTTAAAGATCTGTCAACTACAACATAAATGCTATCAAATCCAGACCTGGTCTTTCGAAGACCTAGGACAAAGTCCATACTTACTGAATCCCATGGTTTGGTAGGGATGGGTAAAGGAGTGTATATTCCAACATTGGAGGTGTTTCCTTTAGCTTGTTGGCAAACTTAACAACTTTCCACAAAATTCCTAACATTTGTCTGCAATTTTGGCCAGTGGTAGAATCTCCTAATTAGCTCCAAAGTTTTGTCTATTCCAAAGTGACTAGCTAGGTTTCCAAAGTTCTCCTCTTTGATAATAATCTCCCTCATAGATCACAATGGGACACATAAAGAAATGCCTTTGAAAAGAAGACCATCTTGCACAATAAACTCAGAGAAATCAAAATGGTATATGTTTGCCATCTCAATGCAAATCTGATAAGCTTCTTTAAAATCTTCATCTTCAACATACATATCCTTCATGGCATGGACCCCAATACTCCCTAACTAGATGGCATGAGTGGTAGAATTTCTCCTACTGAGAGCATCAACAACTTTGTTCACAACCCCTTTTTTATGCTTGATGGAAAATGTGTAAGATTGCAAGAACTCCATCCACTTTGCATGTCTGTGATTCAGTTTCTCCTGCTTGTTTAGAAAGCTAAGTGCATGGTTATCAGTAAAAACAATAAAGTCCTTGGGAAATAAATAATGTCTCCATTTATGAAGTGATTGAACCATTGCATACATTTCAAGATCATAAGTGGAATATTTTTGTTTAGCTTCATTGAGCTTCTCACTGAAAAAAGTAACTGGTCTTCCTTCTTGGCTCAAGACTCCTCCAATGGCTTTATTTCTTGCATCACATTCAACTCTGAATACCTTGTGAGAGTCTGGTAGGACTAGGATAGGTTTCTCTGCAATCTTCTTCTTTAGAAGATCAAAGGACTCATTAGCTTGATTAGTCCATGAAAATATGCATTTTCTTCCACCTTTAATAGTGTTAATAATGGGGGCACATATGCCACTAAAGTTTCTGATGAATTTCCTATAAGAGATGGATAGGACATGAATTTTTTTTACCTCTGATGGAGTAGTGGGAGGTGGCCAAATGAGGATGGCTTCAACTTTGGTAAGATCCATCTTGAGACTATTTTTGGAGATCACAAAGCCCAAGAACACAAGTTCTTGGTGAAGAAATACTCACTTATCTATATTGATTTTCAACTTCTCCTCGTGGAGTTTCCTCATCACCATGTCCAAATGCTTGAGATGTTCTTCCCATCTCCTGCTAAAGATCAAAATGTCATCAAGATATACAACAACAAATTTATTAAGAGAAGGTTTCAATACTTCATTCATCAATCTCATAAAGGTTCTTGGAGCATTGGAAATGCCAAAAGGCATCACAAGCCACTCATAAAAGCCTTCTATAGTCTTAAATGTTTTCTTCCATTCATCTCCCTCTCTGCTTCTTATTTGATGGTAGCCACTTTTGAGATCTATCTTGGAATAGTAACTTGCACCCCCCAAGCAGTCCATCAAATCCTCTATTCTAGGCATAGGAAACTTATATCTGATGCTTATCCTATTGATAGCCCTAGAATCCATATATAACCTCCATGTGCCCTCTTTCATGGGTGCTAGGACTGCTGGGACAGCACAAGGACTCACTCTCCTCCTAACGAGACCTTTTGACAACAATTTTCCAATCTGTCTTTCTATCTCTTGATTCTATTCAGGGGTCATCTTATATGCTGCCTTGTTAGGAAAAGTGGCCCTGGTATGAAGTCTATATAGTGACTTACTTCACTCTCAGGTGGCAAAGACACTGGTGTGTTCTCAGCAATGATACCTTTATACTGGTCTAACAGTGCCTTCACTTCTTTGGGACCTACATCCCTAGTGGGGACTTGGACTTTGTACTCCTTCAAAGTTGTCTTTTTGGGCCTCACTACTAGGGCATAACAAGGGGTATCCTTCTCTGTTAGCACTTTCATGAATTCGTTTTCTCATATGTGCAAGACAGTACTAGTAGCATGTTTTTCTTTCTCACACTTAGGGAGTGGGTTCATTACATATTCAACACCATCCTTAGTTATAGTATAAACATTGGATTTTCCATCATGCCTAGCATCTACATCATATTTCCAAGGCCTCCCTAATAATACATGACATGCATCCATCTTTTTAATATTACATAGAACCATGTCTGTATACTCCCCTATCTTGAAATCTACCCAAACTTGCTCATTGATAATGGTTTTCTTTTCTTTTTCAACCAAGAAGCCTTATAAGGGAAGGGATGAGGAATAACATGAAACTTAAGCTTAGTAATTAATTCACTAGATGCAATATTATCTATTGAGCCAGAATCAACTGTGACTTTGCATACCTTATTGTTCACCTTGCAGCTTGTTCTGAATAAGGACTTCCTCTGAGGTGGTTCAACAGTAGTAGGTAATCTTAGGAGTGTCCTTTGCATCATTAAACATTCTCCTTGCTCTGGATTTTTAGGTCTTGAAGTTGTTGAGTGACAAGAGGATACACTTTGATTATCATCCTCTTGAGTAAGTTGTAATCTTCTGTCCTCTCCTTGTCTGTTGGTGCCACTCTTTTCAGGACATCTGCAGGACTGGTGTCCAACTTGATTACATGTATAACACTTCCCTGTGAAGACACTAGGCCCTCTTCCAACCTTCCTCTATTGTTGGATCTCCTCCCTCTGAAACTGCTTCTATTATTGTTCTCTCCTTCTGAATCATGTTGATTAAACTCCCCTTGGCTTCTTTGGAATGGTCCTCTGCCATTGAATCTACCTCTTCCCCTGAAGTTATTCCCTCTTCCTCTATTATTTTGTTCTCCCCTTATCTTCTTTTATTCAATTTTCAGTGTCATTTGGACGCATTTGTGTACTGATTTAGGGATGAACAAACTCATTTCATCTTGGCACTTGTATTTCAGTCCATTGATGTATCTTGCAAGCTTTTGCTTCTCACTTTCAGGAACTCTAGCCTTCAAGGTCATTTTATGAAATTCCTTAGTGTACCCACTCACATCAAGGTCCTTCTGTCTATGATTTTGTAGCTTCTTGTGGAGGGTGATCTCGTAGTCTTTAGGTACAAACTACTTCTTGACTTCAACCAACATCTTCTTCCATGTTGAGATAGGATTCCTTCCTTCCTCCACTCTTTCATTTTGTAGAAAGTTTCACCAACTCAAGGCAGGACATCTCATTCTAGATTTTGCAACTTTAACCTTTTGATTCTTAGAAATGTTTTCATACTCAAAGTAGTTCTCCAATGCTTCCACCCAATCCATGCATTTTTTAGGATCCATTTTCCCACAAAACATGGGCATGTCAGACTTTTGATCTCTCCTTCCAACTCTTTCAAGAGCTTCAATAAGTTTTAATTAATCTGCAGGCATGTTCTTTCTCTCATCTTGCTCCTACTCTTCCTCTTCTTCTTCTCCTTCCTCCTTCTCCATTTGGAGTTCTTTCAACTTCCTTATCTCCTCTTCCATCCTCTTATTCTTGGCTACTTGTTCCCTGATAATTTTTTCTAATTCCACATGAGTGATTCTAGTGGTAACTTCTTCCTCTAGATAAATTTCTATTCCCTCAGCCATTCTTCACTCCTTCCAAGATCTTGGCAAGCTCTGATACCACTTAATGCAGAGAGCACTGCTAGAAGATGTTAATGAGCCATAAGTCTTTGATTTTTCTTCAAACATAAAATTTGATCAATCTCACTCCACAAAAGTCTTCTTAGGATGTCTCTTGGCTTGTCTAAGGGGCCAATAGGCTTCCCTTGTTCTCTCTTGGTCCTCCAAATCAAACTATGGAACAAAGCAATCTTCTTCTTTAGGGACACTTTCCCTAAACCATACAATAAGGTGTAAAAATACACTAGTGGATTCAAAATTCTATCCTAAGAGATTTAAGATTCTTAACAGACCTTAAGGACCAATAATACACCATTAGTTTTGGTCTTGAAGACCCAAAGTTAGTCGAACCCCAGATACCCTAGGATTTCTTGTAGCCCTAACCAGTGGGTTTTTGGGACTTAAATTTCTATGACAGTGGGATCTATAGGATCTGATTAGGTTCTAGACACCCTTTATAGAGTTTTTAAACCTCCCAAAGAATGAACACCTCACTCCACTCCTGCACCCCTAAGCTCTCACAAAACACACAGACCTAATTAGCTAGTTTAGGCTTGGTTTGTTAAGCAAGTGATAGAAGGTGGGTTCATGGATGGAATTCAGATCTTTGGATGGATTCCCCTACTCCAAATTAGTCTAGGAACACCTTTGGTTCGATCTCCCAACTGATATATTGCACATGCATGTGACTGTACTAACAGACTAGGCTAATTACATAGGGATAATTAGCCTAGGGCTTGATTTTAAAAATAGAAGGACTAAGAGTGAGATCTTGAGCTTCTAGATTCTTAAAGACCATGATCCTAGCCAACATTTTCCAAGTGGCCGAGGAAATCCACTGGATAAAGCTCTTGCTAGGATCACATCTCTGAAACTAGTCGAGCAGAGCCTTTGTTTCTCAGACAACAAGAATGTAAAATTGATAACTTTTCACTAACTTAACAAAAACACCTCAAATCAACTGGAAAGGTTAGTAGACTCAAGGAATTACAAACTTTTGCAACTTTATCTTCCAAATGAATCCGTACCAAACCGTACCATGCATAAATGACTCAAAACACTCTTCTATTTCCTTGCTCAAAAATCAAACTTCGTACACTCTGTGATCTGACCATCATGGAAGGTATCCTCTCACCTAATAGCATCCTCCAAGTGTTTCAGAAGCTTTAGAAGGTGGGTGAGGTCAGTTACAAAGAATTTATCATATACGGAGCAACATTTTGCAAAAAGACAACTTTTTGGCAATAAGTGACAAAGTTGCTAATTTGGGCAAAAGCCAACCTTACCGAACTCCCAAGGTGTGGGAGAGGTCCAACACATGACTATGACCTAACTAAGGACTTAGAAACATAACTTCTAACTAGACAAACAAAATCAACAACTAACAAGGTCTAACCATGGTTTCAGGAACCTAGGTTTATAACTCACCATAGGTCCTTCACCTTACATCAAAGACCACCCAAACAAACAAGCACACAAGGGTGATCTCATAGATGCACCTTATTACAAAAACAAAAGCAAGCAATTTAGGAGTTTCAGGAGGTGCCCTCCACCACATTTTGATTTTGACCTAGAATAAAGCCTTGGGTACAATATTAATTTGGAGAATGTTTAAAGATCCTCGACATTGTGGAGCAGTGTCTTGAGGCATAAATATTTGGATGATCCCTCACCAAATCGCATCCTTTGTGAATCCTCCAAATGGGTCGACAATATAGAATTTTATGATTAGATGCCAAGATGTTATTACTGAGCATCTCACGTGGAAAGTGGGGAATAATGAGTCTTCCCGTTTTTGGTCGGAGTCATAGAATATTGATGAAGGATTGGAGGAATTAGAAGGTATCGTGAATGTTAGAACAGTTGCTTGGGAACAGATAGATCTCAAGGTCATAGATTACATGGATATTGAAAATACAAGGGCTCGGCAGTGGAAAGATTTGCGCAAGCTTTGTCCAACACGAAGAGGCTATTGTGATCGATGTCACCCCGAGTAACAAATCTGAAATGTTGATTTCAGGTATTATAGAACTACTTTGTGGCATGGACTATACCCTCAAACATGTGTATAGGGAAATAAACAGAGAGGCAAACTTGTTGTCGAATCATGTCATCGACCAAGTCGAACCTATAGTCATATCATACCGTGTGGAGAGATGGGATGGTCTGTACCAAATTGCCACCAATGGCAATAGATAATGTGCTAAGATAGTGTCCCATAAGTAGCAGGACAAGATTGTTTCAGAAGCGGACAAAGTTTTTGTGGTTTGCATGTCTCACTAATCTTGAGAAAAGCTCCTTGGAGATTCAGCCTTGACCACTTAGTCGATTTAAGCTGTGCTCGGACTCTATCCAAATAGAAATCATGGCTTAGCAAATGGTGGACATAGCTAATGTGGGATGAAACTACAATGCAGAGGTGGATGCCCAACTAAAGATGATCAACGCGTTAGAGGGAGACGTGGGTGTGAATTTTGTGAAGACTATCCTCGATAAGAAAATGTTGTCTCATACACACATCCACAATGCATACTTTCTAACAATTTTGTCTACACAGTGGCCCAAACTATAGCTAATTTTTTTGAGACTGAAAAGGTCAATCGAAAGATGGTTGTCTCAAATCTTCAGGAGGCTGTCGTGGGTGCTTTGAGGAACCTAAAACCCATGAACTATATGGGCCTTATGGCTGATGCTTTTCTGGTGGAGGAGGTGTTGCAGAATGGAGATAAGGTGAACACTATCAAGGTGATGAGGGATGTTATTAAGAACAACAACATGGAAAGCTATGCTAGTGTTATGGTTGTGTACGAGAGCCTATTCTCGTCTGCACAAATATAGCGAGCACAGGAGGTCATTGAGGCCACTAGGATCTTGTTGTTCACTCTTTGTGCTTGAAATGTACATTCTTTTATAGTGAATATAAATATAGTTACCCGTAGGTAACAGTTTGCTTTAAAAAAAATGAGATTTTTTTTGTTTGCAAATTTAGCATCATGATTTCAATAAATTAAAATTCTATTTATTTCTTCTATATATATCCACCAAGATGAAACAAGAAAAAAATTATTTTTCCTGATTTCATTTCCTAAAAAATTAACAAAGATGGAAATGAAATTCTCATAATAATATCTTAATTAGGAGACAAAATTTAGAAAGAAATGTTAATTTAACAATTAAAGACTTCGATAGGAAATTCTAGAATATATACTAAATAAAATAATACCTTGAACCAATACCTATTATGAGAAAATCAAACATTAAATTTGTGTTTAAATCTAGAAAGTCAAGCAATTTCATGAAAATAATAGTGCCTTAAAAAAATATCACTCTAATATCATATTCGAATCAGCCAAAAATCTAAGTGCATAATGCAACCTTCCACTTACTGAAACCAAATTCACAAAATAAAATATATATCATTTTCAATGAGAGTATGTAAATGCAATGATGAACCATGCATACATACGCAAGGAAGAGGAGTTGAGAAGCTAGGAGTAAAACTTATACTACCCCTCCAAAGCTGAAAGTCTTATGATCTCACAAGACAATTGTGTGAGTAAGTGACAAGTACACATATACTATGTGTCTCTAGAATAATAATTGTCACATGTATCAAGCATATGAAGTGAGACAAAAATATTAAATATCTAAGGTAAACTTAAGATAAGAGTGAATAGATCAATAGTATAAAGATGATATCCTAATCAAATGTGTAAGTACACTATTTACACTCACATATTTGGCAATTCTCTCTAGTCTACTTCTCGTATCTACAAATGATTTCTAAATTTTAATTGAGAAATGAGAAATAGGATGACATGACGTGCCAAATGAAGGGAGAAGCATGTTGCGATATAACATATTTTTTTGGAAATCACAATCGACTCATGTTAATTTGATTGTATATGTTTAGTTTATTAGAAGACAAAATAGTGTATTACTTTCAATACATAGTGAAACTAATAGTATATATATCTTTTGAAAAAATGAATATAAATTTATAGAAGCAAATTATAGGATTGAAAAGTGGATAAAGAGAGAAACCTAGTAATAGATGAAGGTGATCACCTAAGATTATAGTATGTTATAAAAATATTTGCACTGTGAAAATTGTCATCCAGATGAATAGAATGATACAGTTTAAAGATAACTATAAATTTAATTTGATAATTCATCTATCGTATGAAACTAGTTCAATGAGAATATATTAGAAACATGTTAAATGATAAAATATGTAAGGATGTATACTAAACAAAAAGATGTACACTCCATCTAATTGATAAAATAAATCAACAACAATTAACAAAGCATTCACAAGCTTCCATCTGGTTTAGTAATCTCAAAATACCTGCAAGAATAAAGAATTAGAAAATTATTTGGAATCATTAAGGTTTACCTTCATGTCAAACTTTTATTTTGGAAATTAATACATCCACAACAATCAAGGTAGGTTAATTAAAATATTGTGTGTGGGTGCTCCTATCCAAGCATATCTAAGAATGGTCAAAGTGATGATTATGTGCATAATTGAAACTAGAATGAGGGAGATATTATAGAGATGCAATTTTATCTCAAGGTACTCAAAAGCACAAGAATAAGAAATGCTTGTAACAACAAAATGTATATGATATAATAACAATGGACATAAAAGACAATATCACTTGTGAAAGCTCAAGGAATATGACGAGAAAATGTTGTTGTGGGAACATTATTGGGATTTTATAAAGAGAAACAAAATCAGAGAGAGAGAGAGAGAGAGAGAGAGAGAGAGAGAGAGAGAGAGAGAGAGAGAGAGAGAGAGAGAGAGAGAGAGAGAGAGAGAGAGAGAGAGAGAGAGAGAGAGAGAG
>MU223519.1:516758-532132 GCA_018584345.1 Thuja plicata | reverse complement strand
AGAGAGAGAGAGAGAGAGAGAGAGAGAGAGAGAGAGAGAGAGAGAGAGAGAGAGAGAGAGAGAATTGTATGGAGTTGTTAACACTAACATGGGAAAGTGACAAGTTAGAAAATGCTTAAAATGATCACCAATCAAGAAAGTGTCATGAGTTAGTGCACCAACTTGACATTCATGTGTAGTGCTAGTGTCTAGATAGTTTAAGCTCCTAAAAAGATGAATAAAATGGTGACATAGAAAACAAGACCTAAGTGCCATGGGAGTGGAGAAGGTTAAGGCATGTTGAGCCTAAAAATATTATATATAATTTAAATTTTGAAGATATGAGATTTTCTACATTATGCACATACAATTATTATAAACTAATCTCAATTTTTCTACCTTCACCTTTTCTCTACATTAATTTTGAAACAAGAAATCAATTTTAATATTTTTCTCTTTCCCAAAACATGACCAAAACAATGATCACCCGCAATGCCATTAACATATTTTTAATTTATTTCAAAAGTTTGACATAATATTTGTGAAAATGTTCTACACAATTTACATGACATACATGATCTATATGTATGTGTATGTGCATATATAGCCAAACTTTAATCACATATATATCATGAAAATCTACTGTGTCATTTTTTTATCTACTTTTGGATGATTAATATACTACAAACTTATTTTTTCAAATTCTATTCATGTGTCATGAGAATCTCCTATATAATAAATTTATATCTACTTTATATTATTAATATACTACAAACATCTTTTTCAAACTTCGCACACACGCATACACGCGCGCGCGCACACACACACACACACACACCATAAGAATTCCCTATATCATAGTGATATTTATATATTTTTGGAATGATTAATAGGGCAAGGGTACCAATAGTTGTTATAGCTAACTTTGTGCATCCATAGAGTCTAAACTATACATCGGATTTCAACATTTTTTTGCTGTTGTATGTATATGCAACTTAGATACTTAAAAAACTATTTTTGTCTTCTAAGTATTAACAAAGCTCCTTGTATAATTCATAAGCGTGAAAGGGTAAAAAAGTGGTCATTTTAAAGTGTTGTTTGATTCCTACTTAAAGATGCCCTAATAATGGTGCACTCAAAATTGCGAGTTTTTGTGGACAAATGTCACAATAGTCATGAACAAATGTCCTATTAGTGGTGCACAAATGGGCCATTTATTAATCGAAGAAGCAAAAATTGTCAAGCTATTGGTACATGTGAAACTTATTAATATGCTTTTGATTAGAATGTGTTTCTGACTTCTATTGTTTGTTCATTTTTTAATAACGTTTTGGATCATACTCTATGATCCATCATCGGGATGAGAGAGTGCAAAAAGAGTGAAAATGGATCATAGAGTATAATCCAAAATGTTATGCAAAAATTAACATAAAATTGAAGCTAGAAACACATTCAACTCAGTTAAGATATTTTGGAAAAGTAATACATTTGAATAGGCTTTTAGTTGTCATTTTTTTGAGTTCTTTAAAATTAGTAATTTGGAGGTTGGGTGCACAAGAAGTTCATGAGTATTGGAACACACTCGGCTAACGGTGCTCTTCCTTTGTATTAACAACATTTTTTTTTGAATGATAGGTAGTATGCTTGCAAATTTCTAGATTAACTCTCTGCATTTTTTTATTACCGAGTGGTATCCCCCATCCCGAAAAGAAATGAGCACGGGTTGTTGCATCTTTTTTATTCCAAAGCCTGCAAGCATCTCATTATGGAGAGTAGTAGCTTAATATCTTTGATTTATTGGTAGTATCCAACCCCCCCGAAAAAAAAGAGACGTGGATCCAAAAACCTCCTAAAACAAAAATCTAAAGATGTGGATGAAAAATTGTGACAAAACAAAATCAGAAGAGAAGTTTGGATGCAATTTATTACAATGCCGTACATATAACAACCTATCAAATTAAATTTATTATGAGCGAAATAATTGCTAGTGCTGTCCTCAAGGGTGCAAATTAATCCTAGCACGCTCATTCCGATTTCAGTAGACCAGAGGCAGAAAGAACTTGCTACCCTTATTTTGGTCCATGGATTTGATGTTTGTTAGAAATTTACAACTGTGGGCTACAGCTATTTCTAGACATCTCATTTTACTGACAATGTGACCAAGCAGACATTTGATTCTTGTCCGGACTAGGTATTTACTGGTTCACTTTTTAGTACTTTAGC
This sequence comes from Thuja plicata, assembly GCA_018584345.1. Taxonomy (NCBI): domain Eukaryota; kingdom Viridiplantae; phylum Streptophyta; class Pinopsida; order Cupressales; family Cupressaceae; genus Thuja; species Thuja plicata. The sequence continues at coordinate 529,930 of MU223519.1, read as the reverse complement.
TGGCGTTCACAGAGCATAATAAATACTCACGCTTTTGATGTTGGTAATGAAAGCACCTCTTAAAACGGCGAGGGGAAGATGGAGTTTATGACAGACAGCTGTATTTTATTGCTAGAGTAAGAAACGTGCTTAAGCGGCAACTTGAGGAAAGGTTTTCCTTCATATGGAGATCAAATCTGGCGAAGTGAGCTTCTTTGTGGCTTGTCAAAATGGTCATACAACGACTGCGAAAGACTTGCTCAAACATGCGGATCCACCAAGCTTGTTATCGACGTGGGAGGGCAGAACATGTTTCCATGTGGCAGTAATTGCAGGAGACTCAGGTTGGTTCTCTTCATTTATTTTTGTTTTTCTAATTAGAAGCTATTCTAAACTTGCTGTTTTGGCTTAACTAGTCGATTTATAAACTGCAGATTTGTTACGAGAGTTAGCTGCAAAGCTACCAGTCCAAGGTCATTTTCTTCTCTCTCTCTTTCTAAATTAAAAGGCCGTGTTTTTCTTGTTTGTCTTGTTTAACGGTGTGATTCATCCAGATTTAATCAAAACAATAACAATGAAGGACAACAAAGGCGATACGTCTCTGCATTTAGCTGTGAGGAATAATCGTGTGGATCTGGTGAAACAGTTGGTCGATTTGGATGCCAATTTGTGTGATTGTGCAAATCAAGAAGAAGAAACTCCACTAAAATTGGCAGTAAGTTTGGGATTCAAAGAGGCTGTAGAGTCATTAATAACTCAAACACAAAACGCCCTGCATTATGTTGTGAAACTCAACCAAGTCAAAGTTGTTCAGTTTTTAATTGAGGAAAAAGTAGACTTGTCAAAACTTATCAATCAGCCTTACCAGCCAAGTGATGGAGGAGATGAAAGTCTCACAAAACCATCTGGTGATGGAGGAGATAATCCTTCGGCGCAAAGTGCAGGATGGACCGAAACCAAGGCTGTCGAGAAAGGAACCACAAAGTCGTCTGATGATGATAAAGGCAATGAAGATACAGATACCCAGGATGACAAGTTAATTGTTCAAGCGGGAGACACACCTTTACACATTGCAGCAAGAAACAAATTTGAGCACGTAAGATTATTTTACGGGTTTGATCTCACTATTCTCTCTGTGTTTTTGAAATCTATTGAAACTCCCCTTTGAAATACTTAGGCAACTAATTGCCCCTCTTTCTTTCCTTTTGCTTGTTTGGTGGTACAGATGGTGAATTTGCTGCTGAAAGTAGATGGGGTGGACAAGCTTGCGCTGAACAGTGAGAATAAAACACCATTTGATATTGCAAGAGAAGTCACCGAGTACCAGGAATCTTTCAGGGTCATAGGAAAGCTGGCATATTATAGTGGGAAACCCAAGGCATTCATGTACTGTGCGCCGCAGGTGAGCCATAAGAAGTACAAGAAAGCGATGTTAATGGTAGACAATGCCTACGAAGAGAGACGCAATTCAGAACTAGTTGTGGCAGCTCTGTTGGCAACCATAACATGTGCAGCTGCTTTCACTGTCCCAGGCGGTTTCGACTCGGACACTGATATAAAAGAGGAACGAGGAAGCCCTATTCTAATATCGTATATTTCCTTTAAGCTCTTTCTTATTTTCGACTGCCTAGCCTTCTTTCTCTCACTCTTTGTATGTATAATGTGGGAGATGAGCTCAGAGCTTACCACAGGGGACAAGATGTTGTTTATGACTGTGAACAGTTTGGTGGTTTGCTGGAGCTTTGGTTTCACCGCTTATGGGTTTATTGCTGCGGTGTACGCCATGCTGGCACTTGAAGATGATACCCTCTCTTGGGTGGTTTTGGGAAGTCTCGTTTTCATTACGTTGTGTGGTATTCTCGCATTTATCCGTCAGTCGGTACATTTTGTAGTAAGGAGGGCCAGATTCCACCGCCTGTGCGGTGTGTCTCGTTTCTTCGATGATATTGTTGAAAAGGTGTGGTGTTTGGCAGAACGTTGTGGGCTTCTGGAGATTTTTCGTGCAGGTGATGAAGCTTCCCGTGATTTCATCACTGGGCATGTCAAGTTCTGTGGGCTGGGTCGCGATGATGGCCACAACTCCAGCTCCTCGTCCTCTTTTCGCACTAGGGGTAATGTACAGGTTTAGCTTCCTTGTTCAAACTTTCTTCTCTCTGTTTGGTGACTTGTAACATCCAGCACTACTTAACCTCTGTCCTGAGCTCGCCTACTTAATAAACACCTCTGTACCATGCTTATGAATGTATTTTAATAGTCAGGAGCGCATTTCTTATACCCACAAGGTTATATTTTATTAGAACATGTAATTAAGTGTTTACGTAATGTTTGAATTTATATTTGTACACTTTCTCGCACTCTCCTGCTCTCCTTCATTTTGATGATCGATGTTGATTAATTATGGAGTGACCTGAAATGTTAGAAAATAATTATTGCTATTATGTTCGTGTTTTGTGGTCTGAATATATCACCACTCTCTTGTTCTCCTTCATTTTGATGATCGATGTTGATTAATTATGGAGTGATCTGAAATGTTAGAAAATAATTATTACTATTATGTTTGTGTTTTGTGGTCTGAATATATCACTGGGATTTTTAGATACAATTGTAGAAGGTAACACCGTGAAGACATGTAGAAGAAATAGAACAATGTAGAAGCATATTTAGGAATGACTAACTCTAGGATCACTAACAAAAACAAAGATTTCTTTAATAAGAGAGTATGAAAAATAATGAGCTTTCTTGAATATCGAGATATGAGATATGGGGTAGTATGACAAACTGCGCCATGACAAACATTAAATGCTTAATGTAAATTAAATATCGATGGAACTAAAAGTAAATTTGGTGAACATGGCCTCATTATAACTAACTTATAGAATTGCACGTATGAAAACTAAGTTAACATGTGAATATGTCCCCTCACTAGGCAATTATAAGGTAAAATATACTTTGTGACACATATTAAATGTCTAATGCAAATATTAAATGTTGATGCAACTAAAAGCAAATTAGGTGATAATGGCCCCATTATAACTAACTTATAGAATGCCACCTAGAAACTAAGTTAACATGTGAATATGTCCCCTCACTAGGTAATTACAAGGTACATAAGAGGGACAGAGAGAGACTATGTAGCCATCCACAATGAATAATCTCTTGCAAAAATAGTTTTTGAAGAAAAAATATGATATGATGCTTACAAATAACTTGTTTCCACTTAGGAAAAACAAAACAACGTAAAAATGTAGAGTTACTTCCCATTTGAGATAGGAATTCAAAGGCAAAAACATGATAAAGAATGATAGTATCTTTAAAAAGTGCTCACTAGTCTTCTTGTTTATGAAAGATAATGATCTCACAATCTAATCAAGTATACGCCAAACCAAAATGAAGGTTACAATTGGGAATTGTAGACAAATTAATGTTGAACAAGCTCCAAAGATGAATATGATTTGGCAATATGAGCACAATTTGGCTACCATGAGAAGAGTTAACCTCCTAAATGTATCCTTCAAATTTGAATGATGATGATGGTCGTAAAGAATAAGAATGAAGGAAGTCTCAATCAATGGATTCACACAAGGAATCAATGAAAGTAAAGGTGCATCAACTATCTCTGAAGAAGAATTAGAAACATCTAAAGAAAACTCATAATCATCTATTGAACTTTCAAGGTACTTTAAAGAAGAAAAACTCAAATAGTATCATAGTCATAGGGCATCCTTATTTAAAAGTGAAGAGATGCATTACAATTATAAACAGTATCATCCGGGAATGGTTTATTACCAAGATCTCTATATAACTCCTAAATTTTAGTCCAAGAGAAAGATGATACTAAAAATCAATAATTGACTTTAACATATCATGTGCATGCAAATCTATAACTCATAAGACATGATACAAGTTACAATTCCAAGCAAAGTTCTTATTAGGTGTTCTAGGTGGAGGAACACGATTATTCAAATATAGCAACAAATTAAACCATCCAAGATAATTTATGAGCCATATCTTCATTTTTTATGGTCTCCCCTTTTCAAGATAATCAAAGAAGGATGAAATTAAAAAAAAACCATTACAAAATATGATATTTCTTTAAAATTACAAAGATAAAATCCTTAACAAGAATATTAAAACTCTCAAATATGATCAATACTGAAAATGAAGCCTTTTAAAAAAGGCATAACCTTTCTAAGAGTTAGGATTTCTAAGAATCAATGATAATGTGATACAGTAAAAAATATGAACAAAATATATTTTGGGCTTAATCTCAAAAAATAGCATGGGCATAATGGTAGAGTTCCTCAATAATTTATCCACCCGTCAAGAATCACAAAAAATAGAGATAATTACAAAAAGTTTGAGCTCAAAGGTTTATAATAAGAAAATAGACTTAAATGAGCAATAAAATTCACCAACAACATAACATGTAGATTTAATCTACAACACTCCAAGTTATGTGAAACAACCTTTCCAATAATATCTCATTTGAAAAAAAAAAATAGCTCAGTTAACCTAGGTTATGTTTCATTGAAAAAGACCCCAATTTGGCTATTGAGTTACACAATTTTGGGCCCCATGGCACTTATTGCCTAGTTTCCAATATGGTTGTCAATGCTCCAGGCCTTTAAAAATATGCACCACTCATGACTGATGATCCAACCCCAATGGCAATAGTTGTATGGTGGCAAGTTCCCACTTCACCTCCCAAAACTTGCCCGTGGTTTTAAAGTAAACCACATACTGTATAAAAGTACATGACCACAATTAAATCAAATGAATAAATTTTTTTTTTTTTATAAAATAAATGCTGACCTAATTTTGTACCATGTGATGCAACAAAAGATTGGTTCATATGGAGAGGTTGCAGAGTTGTGCAAGTTGATGCAGTGTTTGCACAAAGACAAAAAATGCTATGAAATATTCTCATACCTACAAACCTTACCATTGATTGCAAAAGAGAAGGATGATATCATAGGACGCGGCTAAGCTCCAGACAGAATGCACCATTGACCAAATTTGAAAAATTTGAAAACACCATGGATTTTCACAAAATTTTCAGCATCCATTCTTCATGATCTACATATTTTATAGTCGAAAACCACAAAAAAACTGCAAAAAACTTACTGCAGTTTTGCAAATTCAAAAATTTTTTTGACATTTTTTTATCTTTAATACATTTTGTCTCAAACATAACTAGCACCAATAATATCATATGACATCATCTTTATGAAATGTCAATTATTGGGCCAATTGATGGGTACATCTTCTACTTATTTTCTACTTACAAGGGACTATATTTTGTTTGAAATCAGATTGGCATGATCAGATTGTGAGCGACATCGTTGTAATTCGGTCCCTCATCTGGTACTAGACGTTTAATGACTATGATGGAGTAATGACGTGCCCTGAATTCTGTATATATATTAGTCCAATTAATGGGCCAATTGACCCTACGTCTTTCTATCTTTTTTCATTTTGCTTTTGGAATCAGATTTGTTCACATCAACATGAGGGCCTCATGGAACGCATTAGAGTTTATTTCACTCACGATGTGACAACATCTTAACCAAACAAAATTGGCGGTAAAATATTAACCGTTCACTTATAAGTCGCGATGCATTTGCCTTTATCAAGAGATAAGAATGGTGTGTGGGATTGGGATTGGGATTGGGATTGGGATTGGGACTGGTTTTGTATGTTCGCTATTGTCTTGGATGCTCAACAAATAGTTCCAAAAGAGTTGGACGACCCTTATACAAAGTATAAATACTAGAGAAAAATGGTTTAATCCGTCCATTATTATTATTAATAATTCAATGTTGTAATTGAATTAGTTCATTAAAGTATAAATAATGCTATAGTCTAGATTTAAAATAAATTTAAGTTGGCTCAAAAATCTATATCATCAAAATACAATTTGATGTGACTAAATTGTTAGTAATTATATAAATGCATACTGATCCACAATTTCTAAATCTAATATGAACAAAAGGTCAAAGAATGGTGAAGTTGTGATGTAACAACCACTACAAAGGTGTTGATTAGGTGAAAAGAAGACATCAGTGAAGATGATGATAAAATAAGTTTATATGAAGAAGTAATTGCAATAACCTAGAGTATTTTCTAGTCATTCACAAGTTAACCTTTAAAAAAATCAAATATGTATTTTTATTGTTAATTGTATAAATATTAATATTAGTATTAGTATAGTGTGGTGGTTAAGTTGTAATTTTCTTATTATCTTCAAGATTCAAATTCTACTAGAATGTTGATGTTGAATGTTTCTATTGGAGATGAGCTCCTCTATTCGTGACCTCACTACTTCATAACTTTAGGTCAAAATTACTTACCTCTTAGGAAGAAATATTGCCGAAATAAGCATTAGTTATTTTCTTATAATATTCATGTTTTTTTCATACAATTGTGAAATTATAAAATTTAAAATTGTCCTTGTATTTATCTTGATATGTAGTGTGTTTGTATATTTCGCAAATTGTTTTGTATGATAATTATTTTCATTTGCATATTCATTTGTGGAATTCATTTTTATATTGAGAGAGATGATAGCTTCTCCAACATGCTATCAAAAGCTCTTTACAAATCCTTTGATGTTTTGGCTTGTATTTATAAACATGATGAGTGTCAAATTTCATATAATGCATCTTGGAACAAAATGAACATTGCCGCTAGAGTTAGAGTGGTTAAAAAATAATTTTTCTATATAACACTTATAGGTTTGTAAAAGGGGTTTTTTTTTTTAAATATTTTTAAGGGCCAACAATAGAGGCTATTTGAAATTATATATAGTCCTTATAGATATGTATGATAACATGGCCTTTGTAGAGACTATATAACATCATATATTTTTATGCAATCATTTGAGTTTTCTAGTGGCATTTTCTTGCTCAACAACTATCATATGCATTTTTTAATAAGGCTTCTTGATTTCAAACATTTTTTCTTGGTTTATAATTATTCTCCATTTTTTTATCACCATCATTTCCTTCACCAATCATATTATCTATCACTTGGTGATACTTCTTCACGAACATATTTTTTTGTCCCCACCTCTATAAGCAAAGACACATGTGTAGCATGCAATAAACTACTAACATGAAATTAAGAAATCATATTGCAACTAAATCAACATTGGAATATTGTGGACTAGGGGAAATTACCTCTGGGCTTGTCTCAAGAGTTAGAGCACTTAGTGGATTTTGATAGGGTTGTTTGATGCCCATGCTTTCTACTTCTTCCTGATTGAATAGATTTTCACCCCTTTTATTTCATCAATATAAAAACATGAAAACACATGCACGACTTTTTTCTTTTGCATCTATATAGTTATGTACACTAAATTTTCTAGAGCTAACAAGTAAGCATTAGAATTCAAGATATAGATAACAAATGGGAAATTAAATTCAATCAACAATATTTATTTTCTAACATTAAATTTCATGCTGAACAAATAAAAAACAAATTAGGTCTTAGAGACTATAGATTCCTTTTAGTTATTTTCAAACCAATTCAAGACTTGAATTATTCATCTGGAGAGAGAGAGAATCATTAGGGTGCTTATTACTCCAACCTCAAAACTCTTGGTCCCATGTGCTTTGTCCTGATGGAACTGGTCCTTCTCATAATGAAGGAGAAGACATAGGACTAGGTCAAATTTCCATATGAGCCTAGTGTTTAGATGCCTATAGAACTTTAGTCAGTCATACAACTATAGAATCTATTAACTATGTATAACCCTTTGATTAGGTTATGTATTTGGTCTTGGTGAATTGACTAACACAAGCAAAGATTTGTGCGACATTGGCCAAATGTTTTATTTATAATTGCTAGCACGTCAAAGTGCAGTCAATCTTCCACCCACCCACCCTTGACTTGATTAAAGTTTCATCTAATGGATGCAATGACCACATTAATAAAATATAATGTCTTAGAATCATGCTTATACCATATTCTGATTTTTTACAATGGCTAGGGAATTGGCATAGTATTGTTTGCACAACGGTTTAAATATTTGGTCCAAGACGCATATCATCCTCACCTTTCTGCATAAACTTGGGTATGATAGTAGATTATGAGCTAGGGTTCTTACTAACTGACCTCTTTTTTTAAGAATTTGCATTTTTAGGAGGGTAGAACTGGTGCATGATAAGAAACTATCCTTAAAAAATTCTTGAGTTAATTTAGAATTAGTCTTCGTAGGAGAGTAGTATAACGTAATATTACTATAATTTCACATTAGCACGTGCCAAATTATACCTTACGTGAATTCATGCTCAAGAAAACTCAACATCCTATACGTGTAGTGTCTACACCTACACGCATACCTCTTTTCGCTGACCCTACTCTCTCATATATGCATGCACATACTTCTATATAATTTAATTCTTGAAAGAGAAAATAATTGTTCATAATTATAGACTTAATAAGACTTCATTATTTCATAAAAGGATTTCTTTTTTAGCTTACTAGAACCTCCTAGGAAAGTTTTAAAGAAAATATAGAGTAAGTTTTAATGCACAACTTTTACTGTAGACTGCAACTCTCTCAAGAATTGAAAACATAAATTCCTTATAAGACACAAACCTTTATTATATACTTCATTATAATCAACATTTGTATGGAATGCTTATTTATCATTCTTTGGTACATAATATCTAGACTATTTTCAAAAGAAGCAACAAACACAAGAGTTCTTCAAAAACCACGCTGGAATTTGAGTACCTTTTAAAAAATTTATTTAAAATTGTTCAGAATATAAAAATTCAAACAACATAAATGTAAATTGGGCTTCTTCCTTCTACTAAAGATTTTTTCACAAATGTCAAATTCCATTTATACTAACGTTTCATAGCTTACTTCTTACTGTAATACCATTGCCACATTTAGAAACTTTCTCGAGTGCTTTAGCTGAGAGCTATCCTATTTGCAGAATTAGAAACAAGAAGTAACAGTTTGAACCTATTTTCACACTATTGAACTTTCTTTTCAATAGCTAGGATTGAACAAGTAAAAAAATTTTGATGTTTAGAATGATAAAAGCAAGAACATGCTTGATTGGCTACCGTGTAACTACCATGTTGTAACGCTCAGAAGATTAAACCCCAATCCTGTTCTCTTGAAAATCCTTCTACCATTTCTTTTCATAAAAGGTGGCCTGATAATGATAATCCTTGTTTACACTCCCTTTTCATTCCTTAAGTTCGCAGACATCAAAGTTTCTCTCAAAAAGAAATAATCAAGAAATAGTTGTGCCAAAGGTGAGGCCGGTTCCCACTCAAGGATATAAGTGAAAAAATTAGGTATATCCTACTATCCTACCACTTAGATTAAGAAAAATATGTTTTAATATTTTGAATTCAGATTTAGGTTTTTGAATTAAATAATGGAGCAAACAAGATAGATAAACATGAACAAATTCAATAAGCTACCTTCGCTTATGAAGTGATTTGAGTTACGAATAAATAATAGCTTGCTCGCGGAGGGAAACACTTGAATTAAGTACCCAATGATATTCAAAAACATTAGCGGCTATAACCAAAGTGCTTAATCAAATAATACAGACCGATAGAACTAATTTAAATTTTGAATATAAATCATTATGCTTGAGCTCATATTGAGCTTGAAGAGTCAAGGTGAGCGAGGTATGATGGCCCCACACCTAGTGGGATATTATTTAAATAATGAAAGAATATATAAGAATAAATTCTTATTAAGTTTAATTAAAATTATAACTTATCTTAATTTATCAATGTTAATATTCTTACATGAAGATATGAAGATATACAGTATACATCTATACACATACTTATATCTATATCCCATGTATCCTTGTGTATATATGTACATAAATATTATGCAATTCTACATATATTCATATGTGTTTTAATAATCTAGGTCAAGAAATAATATCTTGTTGATTAACGCATTAATTGTTGATACTAAAATTTACATTTAAGTAAGGTAAAAAAAATTTGTAGGAAGTTTAGTAATTGAGGGACTTATATTGCACATTATTGAATGACCTCTAGTATTTTACAAGCCTACTCTTCATTTACATTATGTTTTGGAGGAAAAGGAAAAAAGAGAAAATAATGAAAGTAAATCTAAGGTAATTAACCACAATGATATTTGGTAAAACACTCCAATACTCAACAAGGACATTGCATAGTACAATAATAGACTGTATAACCATAAAAAGAGTCACAAAAATGATTCCACAACTTATAAAATCATAACCTATTGCAAAATCCTTAAGTAACAGTAACATAGATTAGATTCAATGATAATACAGAGCATAATAAGGGTAAGTGCATAAAGACAGTGGACCAAAAAGGGGGTAAAGATGCCATTTTTTTTTTAAATTAACAAACTCTGAACTTCAACAAAAAATTGAAGATAGTTAGACTCAAAATTTCAAGACACGACAAGAAAAAAGGTTGTAGTACTCTAAATCTAATTTCTAGACTACTATTTTATTTTGAAAATGGTCAAGATTAAGGCCCTCAAAAAGGTGGGGCATAAAAAGTGGTCATGTTTTTTGTAGAACAACATAGCAGAGCGTCTTGTGTGCTCCCCCTAAATGCTAACTTTAAATAAATAAAAAAATTAATTGCTTTGGTGAGAAGTTAGAAAATAGTGTAGTTTATCCCAGATTTTTTTGCTAGTTGTTTGATGAATATATGATTTTTTATGAAGACAAATCCTCCCAAGATCACCTGCATGCAAAGACTGTTACAGAGAAGCAAGACAGAAGAGAGAAGAATGGCTATGGAGGCCAAAAGGCCAGAGACTGGTAAACCATGTTGACAGAAAAAGCTTCTATATTCAACAATAGAATTACAAAATACAATCTCGGTAATCAAATGCAAAGAAGTGAATCCTTATAAAAGGAATCACGAAACCCTAAAGAATTATAAAGCTGCCTAAGTGAAAATTAAGCATAGAGTAATAACTTAATTAATTAAATCAACATGATTTAATCAATAAAAAACTAAAGATTACTCTAACACCCCCCCTTAAGTGTAACTTAGGGAGAAGAAAAATAGCTAAACTACTACAGAAAGCAGGAAAGATGGGTCCCGACAACTAGGCCTGATCAGGTACCCAAGTACAAGAAATCAAACTAGATGAAGGAAACTGAGCCTTCAATCTAGGGAAAATATGTCCCAGAGAAAGGAACAAGAATGAGCAAGAAGCATCTCTGAAGCATGAACTGAAAACTCTCTCAGAAGAGACTACTGGAACCCCCACTAAAGTGCATGACCAGGTAGAGAAGACAATGTCTGAAGAGCTGATCAATCGAACCAGGAAGCAATAGAACCAACAGGTGAACCCCCCCATAATGCTAAACTGGGAGAGGTGACAGGAACACTGAAATGAAATGCCAGAAACGTCTGTAGAAGAAGAACTAGGAACACCAACAGTGCAACAGAAGTACAGACACAGGATAAAGGGCGGTGTCATCGACACACAGCATGGGCTAATGTCGTGGAAGGTATGCTGACTTGACAAAGGTGGATGCGCCTAAAGCAGAAAAAATATCATAACCCCCCATGACACTTTATAACAGAGTGCGAGTACAAAAACACACAAGGTGTACAAGATCCCAGATATACAAAAGAAGGCACTTTATCTTAGTGCATTTACAGAAAAAAATGCATCAGAAGGAGCATACAAGCTCAGAAGTCAGAAAGAAGAGTGAACTATGAAATCAGAAGAAGAGATCCCAAGACCTGTAGAACCAAGCAATCCACTAGAGTGCATAAACTGCCAAACTCAGAGGAGATAAAACCTGGAGCAGAATCTAGAAAAAAAACCCTGCAACTGAATAGTACACTGAACCAACTTTCTGACGATATCTTGTTTGCCAAAAATGGAGTTCGGATGAGCCAAATATGGCTCCCGGAAGGCAAAAAAAATATCGGACTTTAACAGTAAAAAATGCTATCGAAATGGTAGAACCCAAAAACCTAACCCCCATCATCAGAAAGTGTTTGGAAAGAGATTTTCGACGGTATATGGAAGTCACAAAAATACCCCCGTATGCTCAAGATATTGCAAAAAAGGCCCAGGTACCTCCAAAAACCCAAAAAAGCTCAAAAATGAGCCCCAGGGGCTAAACAATTTGGGCCCCCGGGCGCATGGCGCGCGCCGGGGGCTGGGCCGCAGCCCCTGGTCGCCATATGACCGGCTGTGCAGCGAAATAGGCCTGCGGGGGCTAAAAGGAAGCGCCGCCACCGGCTGAGCTGAGACCAGGTGGCACGGAGGCGGGAACCCGGGCGGAGCAGGCGGGAGAGCAGAACAGCGCCAGCGGAGGGAGCCGGCGGGGCGGCGGGGGCCGCGAAGGGTGGTGGGGCCCGGGAGGCGGTAGGGGCCGCGGAGGGTAGTGGGGCCGCTACGGAGGACGGTGGCGGAGCTCGAGAGGTGGGCTATGGCGGGTGCCGGAGGCGCAGAGCCGCTGAGGCGATGAAAACGCCTGCGGAGGCCCCTAAGAAGGGCGCCCGCAGCTGGAGGAGGTGGTGCGAGGGTGGCCTGATGGCGGTGCAATTTAAAAACATTGCACGCGTTATTAAAAATGTACAAAAACTTTAAAAAACATATTTTTTTTATTTTTTTCTTGAAAACCGTGCCTGTACGGCCCTGGGAGGCCAAGAAATTTCTCCCCGAGACCCCAGTGTCCAAATTGGACATGGCTTATATGGATTCTGGGGTTTTTGGGCCTTCTGGACGCAACTGTGAGGTCGGTTTTGGTCCAAAGTGCCTCAAAAAACAAAGACCCCCCAGAATTATTGAAAGATGCCAGAAAGACCTCTGAAACCCTCTGTGCTTCAACGAAGACCGAACAGTGAGCAGCAAGCGAGCTCTGATACCATGGTAGATTTGATGAAGACAAATCCTCCCAAGATCACCTGCATGCAAAGACTGTTACAGAGAAGCAAGACAGAAGAGAGAAGAATTGCTATGGAGGCCAAAAGGCCAGAGACTGGTAAACCATGTTGACAGAAAAAGCTTCTATATTCAACAATAGAATTACAAAATATAATCTCGGTAATCAAATGCAAAGAAGTGAATCCTTATAAAAGGAATCACGAAACCCTAAAGGAAACCCTAAAGAATTATAAAGCTGCCTAAGTGAAACTTAAGCATAGAGTAATAACTTAATTAATTAAATCAAC
>MU223519.1:495558-516708 GCA_018584345.1 Thuja plicata | reverse complement strand
CTTATAAAAGGAATCACGAAACCCTAAAGGAAACCCTAAAGAATTATAAAGCTGCCTAAGTGAAACTTAAGCATAGAGTAATAACTTAATTAATTAAATCAACATGATTTAATCAATAAGCAACTAAAGATTGCTCTAACAGTTTATCCCAGATTTTTTTGCTAGTTGTTTGATGAATATATGATTTTTTACAAATTTCCCAAGTGGAAACAACCTTAAAACATGAAATTTGTGTATGCCCCCCCGAAGAAATCATTGAAAACTAATCAAAAATCATTATTTTAAAGTGTTAAAATGGACTTTAGTTTCTAAAAATGTAAATTGTTTCAAAATTTGATGAACGAGTCAAAATCTATGCCCAAAATACTACATGTTGGTTGTTGACAAAAATTGGAATACTTGCAAAAGAAATTAGAGATGAAAAAATTAATGTAATCAGAATTAAAAGTAAATTATATGGTTAGATAGATAACAAAGAGATCTAGAACATCATGTCATTTGATTTTTTTACCCCTATAGGAGGTGTAATATTACATTATTGTATATTGGCATTTTGTGTACTCCATATACGGTGTGCACTATATGTCAATATGCAAAAATGTGTATGTTTGTGGACACACACACACACACACACACACACACACACCACTCCCACTCCTAGCAGTGTCGAGGGAGAGAGACAATGAGAAGTGGGGAAAGAGAGAGCGGGAGAGAGAGGATGAGAGAGAGAATAGGAGAGATACAAAATGTGTGTGTGTGTGTGTGTGTGAGAGAGAGAGAGAGAGAGGTGTTAAGGGGTACTAATGGTTCTTAAGGGGCATTAAAGGATCCTAGGATACATTGATGTATCCTAAGGCCCGTTAAGACAACTCATAACCCATTATGACTCCTTACCATCACCAATGTATAATAATGGGTAGCAAGAGGTCATAAGGGGTCATATGACACAATAATGTGTCCTAGGACATTTTAATACCTCTTAAAACCTCTAACATGTCTCTTAAGGGTTCCTAAGGGTTCCTAAGGGTTCCTAAGGGGAAACAATGGATCCAAGGGCACATTAATGTGTTCTAGGACCCATTAAGACCCTTTATCTTATATTAGTGTATGGTAAGTGGTTGTAAGGGGTCCTATGATAGATTAATGAGTCGTAGGACCCCTTAAGACACCTTATGCCACCTTAGGACCCCTTACCATACACTAATATATCGTAAGGGATCGTAAGGGGTCCTAGGAAGCCTTATTGTATCCTAAGACCCCTTACAACCCCTTAAAGAGATCATAAGGGGTTCTAGGACATATTAATGTGTCATAGGATTACTAATACCCCTTAGGACCCCTTATATATGGTAAGGGTTTGTAAGGGGTCTTAAAGGGTCATAGGGTGCATTAATGTGTCCTACAAACCCTTAAGACCTCTTACAATCATAAGAGTTCATAAGGGGTCCTAGGACACATTAATGTATCCTAGGACCCTTTAAGCTCCCTTAAGACCCCTTAGGAGCCCTTACCATACATTGGTGTATGGTAAGAAGTCTTGAGGAGCCTTAAGGGTTCATAAGATATCTTAATGCACGATCCTAGGACACATTAATGTGTCTTATAACCCCTTATGAGCCCTTAGTCCTAAGGGGTCGTAAGGGGTCCTAAGACACATAGATATGTCCTAAGACCCATTACAACCCCTTAGCATACATTAGTGTATATTAAGAGGTCGTAAGAGGTCATAAGGGGTCCTAGGTCACATTAATGTGTCCTAGGATGCTTTAAGAACCCTTACCATACATCGGTTTATGGTAAAGAGTCTTAATGAGTCTTAAGGGGTCCTAGGATGCATTAATGTATCCTAGGACCCCTTAGGACACCTCACCATACACAAATATAAGTGAAGGGATCCTAAGGGGTCTTAAGGGGTCTCTAGGACGCATTAATGAGGACACACCATGGGTCATAAGAGGTCATAAGGGGTGATAGGAGTCCTTAATACTCCTCACAACCTCCTAGGAGCCCTCACCATACATTACTATATGGTAACGGGCCCTAAGGGGTAGTAAGAGGTCATAAATGGTTCTAGGACACATTAATATTTCCTAAAACACCTTAAGATCCCTTAGGACCCTTTAAGACCCGTTACCATACACTAGTATATTCTAAGGGGTCCTATGGTGTTGTAAGAGGTCATAAGGGGTCCTAGGACACTTTAATGTGTCGTAGGACCCCTTATTACCTCTTAGGACTATTTACAACACGTTACCATACATCTTAGTGGTTGTAAGGGTTCTTAAGGGGTCCTATGACATATTAATATGTCCTAAGACCCTTTTGGACCCCTTACCATACATCTTAGGGGTCGAAGGGGTGTTAAGGGGTCCTAGGACACATTAATGTGGTGTAGGACCCATTATGATCTCTTATGAGGTGTATGGTAATGGGTTATAAGGCATCTTAAGGGGTCTTAGAAAACACTAATGTGTCCTAGGATCCCTTAACACCCCTTAGGATTCCTTAAATCCCCTTAGGGTCCTAAGTGGTCTTAGGAAGGCATAAGGGGTCCTAGGACCCCTTAACACCCCTTATAACCCTTTAGGATCCATTATCATACACCTTATGGGTTGTAAGGGGTGTTAAGGTGTCCTAGTACACATTAAAGGGTCCTAGGACCCCTTATGACCTTTTACGCCCCCTTAGGACCCCTTACTATACAATGGTATATGGTAAGGGGTCTTAGGGCACATTAATTTTTCCTAGGACCCCTTAAGACCACTTTGGACCCCTTAGGAACCTTTACTATACATTAGTGTATGGTAAGGGGTGCTAGGGGGTCTTAAGAGGTCATAATGGGTCCTACAATACATATCCTAGGACCCCCTAACACCCCTTATGACCCCTAAGATGTATGGTAAGGGGTTCTAAAGGGTCCTAAGGGGTTTTAATGGGTCGTAGAATACATTAATGTGTCCTAGGACCCCTTATGACCTCTTACAAAACCTCATGTCCCCTTCCCATACATTGGTGTATGGTAAGGGGTCCTGAGGGGTCATAAGGGGTCCTAAGACACATTAATGTGTCATAGGACCCCTTAAGACCACATACCACCTGTTACCATACACAAATATATTGTAAGGGGTCAAAGTTGTTGTAAGAGGTCATAAGGGGTCATAGGACACATTAATGTCTCCTAGGACCCCTTAATACCCCTTAGGGATCCTTACCATACATCTTAGGCATCATAAAGTGTCTTAAAAAGTTCTAGAACACATTAATGTATCCTAAGACACCTTTAGACGCCTTAGGACCCTTTACCATAGATTAGTATATGGTAAGGGGTTGGAAGAGATCACAAGGGGTCCTAAGATACATTATTGTGTCATAGGACCCCTTAATACCCTTTATGACTCCTAAGATGTATGATAAGGGGTCATAAATAGTCCTAAGGATGTCATAAGGGGTCCTAGGACACATTAATGTGTCATACGACCCTTTAAGGCCCCTGCATACCCCTTACCATACATTAGTGTATGGTAAGGGGTCCTATGGGGTTGTAAGGAGTGTTAAGGGGTCCTAGGATACCTTAATATATATTATAAGACTCCTTAAGACACCTTATGATCCCTTAATACCCCTTACCATACACTAATATATGGTAACAAGGTTGTAAGAGTCTTAAGGGGTCTTATGACACCTTAATATGTACTAAGACCCCTTAAGACCCCTTGGGACCCCTTACCATACATTAGTTTATGGTAAGGGGTTGTAGGAGGTCATAAGGGGTCGTATATCACATTAATATGTCCTATGACCCCTTAAGACCCCTTAGGACCCCTTACCATACATTCATGTATTGTAATGCGTTGTAAACGGTCTTAAGGGGTCCTAAAGCACATTATTTTTTTCTCAAACCTATTATGACCCCTTACAACCCCTTACAACGCCATTACCAATTATTATGTTAAGTGGTCCTAACGGACTCTAGGAGACATTAATATGTCCTAGGGCCCCTTTGGAACTCTTAGGACCCTTTAACATACAATAATTTATGGTAAGGGGTCATAAGGGGTCTTAAGGGGTCCTAGGAAAAAAAAATGTGTTCTAGGACTACTTAGCACCCATTATGACCTCTAAGATGTATGGTAAAGGGTCCTAAAAGGACCTAAGGGGTCATAAGGGCTCTTAAGACACACTGATGTCCCCCAGGACCCCTTAGGACCTCTTACAACCCCTTATAACCCTTTACCATACACTAAAGTATGGGAAGGGGTCCTAAGGCATGTTAAGGGGTTCTAAGACATATTATTGTGTTCTATGACCCCTTATGACTTCTTAATACCCCTTAGGACCCCTTTCCATACATTTTTTTATGGTAAGTGGTCGTAAGGGGTCCTAGGGGACCCCTTAGGACTCCTTACCATACACCAATGTATGATAAGGGGTCCTAAGGTGTCATAAGATGTCATAAGGGGTCTTCGGACACATTAAGTCATAGGACACATTAATTTTTCCTACGACACCTTACCATACATCTTAGAGGTTTTATGGGGTATTAATGGGTCCTAGGAAACAATAATGTGTCCTAGGAACCCTTAAGGTCCCTTTGGATCCATAATGACACCTTACCATATATTATTTCATTGTAAGGGGTCCTAGGACATATTCAAGGGTCCTAGGATACATTAATGTGTCCTAGGACCGCTTAGGATCACTTACCATACTTTTATGTAATTTAATGGGTCATAAGAGGCCAGAACGGGTCCTAGGACCCGTTAAGACCTCTTAGGAAGCGTTAATAACCCTTATCATACATTAGTGTATGTTATGGGTTTTGAAGGGGTCTTAAGGGGTCGTAGGATAGATTAATGTTTCCTAGGACCCCTTAACACTCCTTAGTACCCCTTTCCATTATCACATAAGAAGGGGTGAACCACTATTTGATATGAATATATGGTTGGCTCACCTAATAAAATGTGTGGATATAAGGGAATATCCTATGTTACATTAGGAACATCTCCAAAAGGATTCACTCTCAAACCCAAACCATATTAGAAAAGTCCAAATATGATAATGGGATGTTAATTCTAGATCTAAATTTGATGATGGATTTTGAGGATTGAATTCCTTTTACATTCATATTTGTCTGATATGTAAAATGATATGCAAGACTATGAAAGGAATGCAAACTATGATAAATAAAATGATCACTAAATGAATATGATATCAGATTTGATGTATAAAAGTAAATGCAAGATGAAAAGAAGAATAATAAATTCAGCTTGAAAGCTAGGAGAGGAGGAAAAAACTTCAATTCTGGAAATGAGTGTTGCAGACCTGTCACAATCAAGAACTATTTTGAATCTAAAACCCTAATGCTTCTATCTTCCAAATCTGATTTTCGTAGATCCTTATAAAAATACCGACTCAAGTCGACCTAGTCCCACAAATTTGTGCTTGTCTTAGATACTCAAAAACTAGTGAATTATTTAGCAGATCAGTCATTGGTTCCCTATCTCTGAAATTCCAAATGCTAAATTTAAAAAACTTGTTCCTCTACACAAAGATAAGGGGAAAAGGTTGTGGAAAGTGGCTTGCCTTGGTCAATCCATTGTATAGGAATCAACATGGAAATAGAAACTGCATAAAAAAGATAAATTTTAGATTTATCTTGCATGAAAAACCCTCATAGATGGATGTATAATTCAATCAACTCCACAAGGATGCTTGTATGATTTGAAATTGTTGTAGAATCAAGGATACCTTCACAAATGTAGTGGATCTATACTTGCCAAATCCTAGATCTTCAATGAGTGTCCGCTTGAAAACTTGAATAGATAAGAGGAATGGATCTTCTTGCTTTCTTTAGAATTCCTCTACTTGGCCAACATCGCAGATAAATTTGCGTCAATGAGAGGATATTTCCATTGCACGAATGGAAGAAGACTTGGAGACTTAAAGATATTCAATGTGATGCTTTCCTTCAAATATTGAATCCACCACTTCAAGTGCACAAATTGAATTCTTAATTTATTGCACTTGATCAATTGATATCTTGCACAAAGATTGCATAATAATTAAATGTATATTGCATATGAATTTCAAAATAAGAGGAAAAGACCCCATTTTATACTCATTTAGGGATTCAGAAGTAAAAGGTCAACTACAACTGAGATCAAAAAATAAAACACCTCTGCATTGAGCTCGAAGACCACTTAAAATTAATGCCTAAGGACAAGACTGATTTAGCTCAGACTAGTCCCAAAAGGGTTAATTTCAAAGAAAATACAAGGCTTAGGAAATGTGCAAAGTCTCAAGGTAAGAGCATAAAAGATGCAGAAAATTAAGCATAAAGACATTGTATCTTTAAATTACTAAAATGGGTCTAGTAGGTCCTAAAAGACATCCGATAATGGGTACTAACTTTCTAGGATGGTACATTTAGCCCCCACTTTAGTGGGAGTTTGAGACAAGCTCATACTTATGATAAAGTGGATCAAATGCATATGATGATCTCATTAAGGTTAAGGAGACAAAGAAAGCTCAAGCCTGCAAGTGACTTAAGCCTTCATCAAAATCAAAACCAAAAAGAGAGAGGCATATCTCAAAAGAGAGAGAAAGAGATAAAGAGAGCATGCTTAGTAGCCCAATAAGATTTTGTCTTATTGTGAACCACACAAGGAAAGCACTGCAAAATATGTAATTGTATATTCTGACAAGTTGTATTATGCTAGTTTAATCCCTCGATAAGGATCAGTCCTTAAAAGAAAGTTCTTCCAATAATGGAACCAACAACATTAGAATCTCTGCTAAGGGAAGGTAAGCTTCCTTATGGATCAAAGAAGGATAGATAGTCAGAGGAAAAATGTGGTCAGTATAGGACAAAATGTGGAATGGGGACAATTCTAAGGATCCACTGAAAAAATAGCATTGAATCAATGTGTGTGTGTATGAAATATGAAGCAGAGTGTATGTCTCTACGTTAAAGAGATTGCAAACAACTTAACAGGAGAAATATCTTTAGAGAAGTGTACATGCATCCAAAAGAAACATTTAAACTATGAAATGCCCTCACAAAAGGAAAAATCAAGGGAAATGAGCACATGAAAAAAGAGATCATGAAAGGTATCTACCAACTCTGGGGTCAATAGGTTATATGATAACTGATGTATATTAGAATTATATCAAAATGAATTGTCATCATGCCCCAAAGGTAGTAGAACCACTAGTATAATGGAAGAAAGACACATAAGAGTTATGAAGTAGAGTTTTTTTAGGATGGCATCATAAATACTAAAAACAATAGGTAGCTACCATTTTTCATCATCCCAAGAAGACAACACAAAACTACAGGTACAAACAATGGAACATGCACAACATAACTTGTAATAATATATAGAAAAAGAGATATACAAATAGAAGAACGTGTATGATATTAATATTCCTTTATCACCTGGTGCCAATGGAGAAAAAAGGGTTGTTTAAAAAATATAAAGAAACATGAAACAAGCAGCACATCATTGGGGAAGCACATCACAAAAAATAAACAAACAAAAATAAAAGAAAATCCACCATACTATTGGAGCTAGTCAAGCATATCATTTCCCCCCATCTCTATCCATAGTGTTTAGGGAAGATAGAAATCTCACCAAAGGACTAATATCAAGCACAACATATGGAACAATAGATAGTTCCAAACAAGGACCCTGCTGTGAAGAGAGGTCACTATGTTTGTTACTAGGTGTGATAGATAACTGTTGTGAAAGCATAGCTGGTAAATCATGATCAATATCAATAGTCTCATCCATGTCATCAAAATCACTAGAATGAATTTCATTATTAGCATCAAGAACATCATCATCAAGAGTATTTTATTCATATAGACTAATTGTAATATAATCCAAGATATGAATAGAGTTTCCATGTTTGTTATTTTCAATTTTTTTTAAAATTCACTTCCTCCTTTGGCTCAGGCATGAGTTGGTCACAAGGAAGAAAAAAATTAGGAGGTGTATGAGGTGAAGCAATGTTTTGAGAAGCACATTGATGGGTTGTAGAAATATACTTGCGACAAAGATTATGAGAATAATGGTTACATTTGGTCATGCTAGAAATTTGAGGTGGGATACAATCAATCAACATCAGAGCCTTTTCTTCCATATGAGGAAGAATTGAATGAATCACACAAGGTTGAGAGATGAGTTGAGAAGTATTTGTATAAGAAATTGGAAGAGGTGGTATAGGTGGTGTAGGAAGTAGTCCACGTCCAGGGAAAAGAGATGAAACTATTACCCAAAAATTCCTATCCTATGCTAGTTTAGATTATGAGTGGAGTAAATGTGGCTCCCACAAGGGTTGAGCCCATCTTGTTTGAAATTATCCCAGGAATCTGTGTTTTCTTCCCTTTTCTGCAATGTTTCTAGTTGTGGTTGGAAACCCTAGTTTCAATTTTTATGAAAAACCACTTAAACCCTAGGTCTTTAGTGGTTATTTTAAAACAACGTTATCTTTTTCAGCCACTTAATTTCCTTTTTTATACATGTTTTAAGTTACCATGGATCAAGGCAAGGTTTCCTTTTTAATAGCAGGATTACTTTTCCTAAATTTTATTTCTTAAGTCCCATAATACTTTATTTTCTCCCAAGCAACAGTAGATTCTTCCTCATCTGACGGTCGTTGCTTTTCTTGAACATAGAGATCAAATGCTAGAGATTCATTTAGGCATAAGGATTTACTGACATGTGTCCACAGTGGGCCAAGCTCATAGTGGAGTATGATGTCAGTGGGGTAGATTGAATCCATCAGACGGTTGTTGCTTTGCCTTAGTCACCAGATCAAGCTTTGAAGATTCTTTGAGTCATCGTGTCGTTTTGCCACATATCTATGGTAGGCCTAGGATGAAGTCAATGGGAAGTTAAAAAGTGGTTTGATCAGGTTGAATCATGTGGCTGGTGCTTCACCTTGATGATGAAAGTGCAAGATAATTAATGTATGAGGTATTGCGTCATGATGATACGTGTCCTTCCTGATAAAGTAGGACTTGTGGCTACCAAGATAGGGAAAATGTTAATTGGTAGTTTAGTTTGTTTTGATCCTAAGGCCTGCACTATGCCTTAAAGCTAAGAGGTTCAAAAAATAATGTTTAAGGAATTGCACCTACGTACTACGTTCCAGATCGGATCTTGAGCTCGCAAGTGACTTAAATTAGATTGACAGTCATGTTTTGAAGTGAGTGAAGGTTAAAATATAGGCCATTGATTGGGGATTCCACACCACCTATGCCTGTTAAAATCTGATTTTCAAATATTCAAAAACTTTTTTCAGAGTTTTCATGGCGGTGATGTCATTTTCCAGTTGCAGACAGGGTAGATGTATAGGGCTAATTTTTTTGGTCAAATTAATGATGTTGGAAGATGTCTCCAAGATATATGTGATCGTCTAGGATATTTTCCAAGGTGAATTAATATGCATAGGTGACCATTTTAGGGTTTTTGGTTGTTTTGAAATAATATCTTTTGTAGCCCTATGTTTTTTGATCTGATCTGCATTAATGAAGAATTGACTTCCGAGCCATGGTGGTTGAAGAGTTTGTATATAAGTAGTTTTAGAAGTTTTTTTAAAAAGAGGTTCAGATTGTAAAAGGAATTTCTGTGACATTTTTCCTATCCTCAAGCCTTTTTTATATGTCTGTAATTCTCTCTGAAGCATTATACAATGGCTAGTTGTTGGAGAAATCTTTGAGTTATTTTAGTCCTCTTTCTTTCTGCATTTTTGTGTACTATTGTGAATGATTGATAAACATAATATTGTGAATTTTATTCATTCATTGTTATCTTATCTCATTTATGTACCTATATGTTGGCGTGAATGTTTTCTTGTAGGTCATAGCATGTGTCTATCTTTTTGAAAGATATTTTTTTGAAATCTTTTTCTTTGCCTGAGCAGTTTTCATATTGGACCTCTCTGTGAAACACTTTTGCAATCCTATTTAGAAAGTTATACTTTATTTAAGTCAGAGATTTCATGCTAACTATTAGCCATTTATGTTATGATTGATGTGATAGCCAGTGTATCACCTAATAGATTAAATTATTTCTTTATTCCCTTCAAGTTTCCTTCTTCCCTTTTCCTCCTAAGTTTATTTCAAGTTTTAAGAAGAAAAATAGGTGATTAACCAAGAGAAAAATAGGTGATTATCCAAGAGGAAACGACCTAGAAGCTGGAGGTATCACTTCAAGTTTATCAAGGTCCTACAACCTGGAAGTGATTCCCATGTTATACCACATGACTAGACTCTCAAATTTAGTAGGGTGCAAATTTGGTGTATAAGAGTTCTGCCATGATCAGTGGAACCACAAAAGAAGTTTATCTTATAAACCTATGTTGGCTCTGATATGATGATAACATAATACATACCTAAAAGTGTTTTTTTGAGGCATATCTAGCACCTCTGGAAAGGTCTACTAGTTTCAAAAGATCAAATGCTGGTATGTTTCAAATCTTTTATATTCATATTTCCGCCTTAATACATGAGTAGAGATGTCAAGTTATTATCTAGAGAGTCAGGTTACTCACCATCATATAATGAAAATAATGCTCAATGGGATAATAAGAAGCCATATGAAAATTATCCAAAATTTTTTTTTAGTCTGAGTTACCATATCATAGAAGGATGTCAATATGTTCAATATGCCCCAAATCAATATGGCCCTGCATGAGCTTATGAGCATGCTCCCCAATGGGAAGCACCATGGGAACAAAAAACAACATGATTCTAGGGAAGAAAGCTCATAATTCTTACCACCCAACCACCCCTAACCAATTTCCTTATCAATCTGAGGAACTTCAATTGTAGAAAGAATCTCAAAACTTTAGGAAGGATCAAGAACATCTCAAAAATTTACTTCAGGATTTCTCCAAGAAGTTTTATGATTTCAAAAGAGAGCATGAGATCCAGTTACACTTAAAAGAACACTCTCACCAAGCTTAGCTTCATAAGAAGAAGATGGAAGGTCAAAGGTATGAGAAAGAGTTATTTTCCAAACAAGTTGTAGATGAAGAAGAGAAAAAAGGCAATTAATTACAACACATCAAGTAGTTTCTCATACCCCAAATCAGCCTACAATTCAAGAAGGTGCCAAGCCTCAATGGAAGTTTTCATGGGCTCAGCATCCTGGCTATCAGATGCTAGATCTAGTCAAGAATCCCCTTTGTGAACCAATTCAAAGTCAAGGAGCTGAAAATTAGGTTCATGTTGTTGTTTCAAGTTTGATTCAACAAGTGATAGAGACTCTAGGAGGTGAGAAAAAAAGGAACCAATTTGAAGAGGAGCTTGATCGCCAAATTGTTGTTGGGGAAGCAAAGCTAAGATTACAAATTGTTGAACAAAAGGCTCTTGAGTGTAAGGTTCCAAACTTCAGGCCTTTTGGGAAAGGTGAGTCTCCTAAATATCATGAGTTTAACATTCCAAGTTGGAGTACTCACATGTTACAAGAGCCTACAAATGAAGAAACTATAGAGCTTTTATTTCCATGTTTTAGTGACATCCTTCTAGCACATGAACCTATTATAGAAAAATTGTAGCCTTGTTGTGATCAACAAAAACATGAGAATTATATTGAGACAGAGCTTGTTCCAAGTGAGCAACAAAAAAATGATAGGTTCTTCAAATTTCCAAGATTAAAAAAGGGTATGTCCCCTAAGACTACCTGTGAACACTCTAGATTTGAAATCTTTAGTTTCAAGCATCATCACCCTTTGAAAAACACTATATCTAAGAAAGCTCAACCAACCACTATATAATATTAGCTTAATATTTGTATATCCCAAGAGGCTCCTCAAGTTTCTCAAGGCCCTTCTCCAAGTTATCCTTCTTATCATACCACTATTTGTCCTTATCCTGAAAAGCTTGTTATTTACCAAGAAGATTATTATAGTGATAGGGGAGAGGTTGTTGAGGAGATGGAAGAGAAAGTACTTGCGGTGGATAATATTTCATATAATGAAGAAAATGAAAAATCATTGTTGGTGTTGGGTGATGACTGTGACAATTTGGGACATCAAGGCATAGAAAAATAAAATAATTCTCAACCTGAACTCTTGGTTGATTTATTTAATAATATCCCTTCTTATGTTGAGTAGGATGAGGAAGATAAAATCATCACTAGACCAACAAAGAATTTATAGTAGATGGAGGGAATAAGCTATCGTGATGATATGTTAATTAATGAACGTATAGCTAGGGAAAAGATTTCCCAAGAAATGAGTATAGACAAAAGCCTTACAAGAAATTATTTTTTCAATATCACAGAGAATTTTTATGATAGGTTGGGTGAGGAATATTTTTCCCCTAGGGAAAAGGATCAAAGTTATGATCCTATTATAAATCTTGGAGGAAATTCTTCCTAAAGATTCTATGCATGAGCATAAGTTGGAACCAAGTGCTAAAAATCTTCACAGAATTAGTAGTTTTGATGAGCTCCTGATTGGATTAATAGAGGATGATGGTCCCTTGACCATTGAAGAGGAGTTGAAATGGATATTCATAATGTAGGACAACCATGAGGATTCAGAAAATAGAAAAGAGAGCTCCAAGTGTGTCATCTCAAAAGGATGTCCAATCAGGCATTTTCCCAAATGAAGGTTTCATCCCTAAAGAACTAAGTTCCACTCACATTTTCACTTTAGCAAAAGTTCATGCATTAAAAAATTGAAAAGGTAGGATGATTCATCTTCATATTTGAAGGGCTATTGCAGTGGATTTATAACTATCTCCTCATCCTCTATCTTTCCTTAGCCATCCAAAAGTTTCTAAAGCATTTCAGATTTGGAAGGAATGGTAGCTATTTTAGTCAACCAGTGAATGGTTTTGTTTGACCAGTTCTTGTACAAGTAAGTTTTAGGGTAGGTTATTTTTCATGTTTTTATTCAAGTGATTTTGCACAGTCAGTTGTTGTATATAGGTATTTTCCATATTTTGGTTTTCTTCATTTCCTTTTGTTTTTCTCCCCTTATTTCAGTCCTCCTGTTTCCCCGAGTTCTCAGTTTTGTGATTTTTTTGCTACTCAATGCCCAATGGAATGTCAAAGGCAACTAGTTTTCATATGTCTAGTAGGAAGACATTTAGCAGAAATCATCAAAAATGTTACTTAAAAATTTGTATCCTATGCTCTTTTGGCTTATGAGTGGAGTAAATATGGCTCCCACAAGTGTTGATCCTAGCTTGTATGAAATATTCCCATGACTATTTTTTCTCTCCTAATTCAGCAAAGTCTCTAGGCTTGGTTGGAAACCCTAATTTCAATTTTTTATTAAAAACCCCTTAAACCCTAGGTCTTTTGTGGTTTTTTTAAAATGATCTTACCTTTTTAAGCCACCCGATTTCCTTTTTTCCATGTGTTTTAGGTTATCATTTAGCGGGGCTAGGTTTCCTTTTTCCTAGTGGGATTACTTTTCCTAAAGTTTATTTCCTAAGTCCTATAATACTTTATTTACCCCCAGGTGGTAGTAGATTCTTCCTTACCCAATGGTCATCACTTTGCCTCAACGTAGAGATAAAATGCTAAAGATTCATTGAGGCATTTTGCATTACCAATGCATGTCCATGGCGGGCCAGCCTCTTAGTGGAGTATGATGTTAGTAGGGTAGATAGAATCCATCGGTCGTCACTTTTCCTTAGTCACAAGATCAAGCTTTGAAGATTCCTTGAGTCATTGTGCCATTGTACCACGTGTCTATGGTGGGGCCAGGTTGAAGTCTATGGGAAGTTAAAGAGTGGTTTGATTAGGTTGAATCATGTGGCTGGTGCTTTTCCTTGATGATGAAAGTGAAATATCATTAACATATGAGGAATTACGCCATGATGACATGTGTCCTTCCTGGTTAAGTGGGACCCGTGGTTACCAAGAAAAGGTAAAGGTTAATGTACAGTTTAGTCTAATTTGATCCCTTAGTCTGCGCTTTCCCTTAAAGCTAAAAGGTTTGAAAGATAATGTTTAAGGCATTGCACATATGTACCATGTGGAAAATCAGATCCTGAGCTCATGGGTGACTTAAATTAGATCAAAGGTCATGTTTTAAATTTTATTAAGGTTCAAATATAGGCTTTTGATTGGGCATTCCATGCCACGTATGACCATTACAATCTGATTTTCAAATATTTAGATCCTTTTTTCAAAGCTTTTATGGTGGTGACATCATTTTCTAGTTGTAGATAGGGTAGATGGTTTAGGATGATCTGTCTGGTTGAATTAATGATGTTGGGAGATGTATCCAAGATATATCTAATTGTCTGAGATATTATTCAAGGTGCATTAATGTGGAGAGATGACCATTTTAAGGTTTATGGTTGTTTTGAAATAATATCTTTTACAGTCACCCTAATTTTTTTTTATCTGATATGCATTGATGATGAATTGACTCCTGAGCCATGGTGGTTGAGAAGTTTGTATATAAGTAGTTTTAGGAATTTTTTCAAAAAGGGGTTCTAATTTTAAAATGACTTTTTGTGACACTTTTCCTATCATGGAGCCTTTTTTATATGTCTTTAATTGTCTCTGAAGAATAATGTAGTGGCTAGTTTTTGGAGAAATCTTTGAGTTAATTTATGTTGGAGATTTGATTTTGTTGAGTTGATTGATTGTATGTTTGTCATTGATGACAACATATAATACATAGTAGTGATTCTGCATGTACTTATCAGAATGATGACATGAAGACTTGCGTGGTTAGCTACATGTTGTTGACATGTTTATTATGCTATGTTCATACACATAGATCCAGATATGATGTTTCAGTCAAGTTGTGTAATTCTGTTATTAGCAATTATAGTTCTGGAAGAGTATCTGTTCAAAGCCAATGTATGTAACATGTTTCTTGAGTTGCACCTATCTTCAGGATATGCGTGTGTATATTCATGATTAGTTATGAGTTGATGATAGTTATCCAAAGGTGCCAAATGTGTTTCAAGAAGATCGCAAAGTTAGAGTTAATTTGGTGAGGCCGACTTAGTGAAGCGTCAAGTCTATTTAGTTTATACTTGCATGGTTGTAATTATGCTTGCGTGCTTAGTAGAGTTGACAAGGATGTTATGAAGAGTTGTATTACAGGTCCCATGATCTCATACTTTGAGTAAGATACTTATAGCAAGTCAATTGTGATACGCTAAGTGTGAATGATACAAAAAGAGATAGAAGATGTACAGAGAAAAATATCAGATGTGGTTCATTCATCAAGAGTCTATGTGAAGAAGTGAAAGATTGTAATACACTGGAATTGATCAAGAAATTAGGTCTACTCTACAGTTAATCATCAGAAATAGTGCACATCTATTATACAGAAGGTTGTATCCTTCACCATTAAGAAGTGAGCTTTTGGATAGTGAGTCCACCACCCCTAATAGGGTTATTTGTAAAAGACTCCTAATAGGGTCCAACCCTTAACCAGGTCACTATACTTATTGCATTATAAAGTACAACTCCTAACAGGGTTGAAATATCTTATAACATGGATTACCATAAACAAGTATAGTTCATTGTGGGTGCTAATTCCCACCAGAATTTTTACCATTTGGTTTTCCCGTAATCAAATTGAGTGTTGTGTACTGTGTTATCTGATTAAGCATGTAATTTGTTGTTTTCTAAAGTTAAGGAAGTAAAAAGAATTAAAGTTACTGATAACTGATTCACCCCCCCCCTTTTAGTTATCCTTTGGGACTATTCTAAAAATTGGTATTAGAGCTAAGTGCCTTGGAGAAGAAGCCTAACAGCTTAAGGTAGATTAGATGTCTTACTTCATAAAAGAAAGCCCTAAGTTCGATGGAGAAAATTATCTGGATTGGAAAAACAAAATGATAACACATCTACAGTGTGTTGGCTTTGAGATCTTTGAAATTGCTACACAAGAAGTTGTAATTCCATCTCTGAAAGACCTTGAAAAGGATGATGCTACTAATAGAAAAAAGGAAACATTTACCAATAATGCAATTTCTAAAGAAGCCCTAATCAATGCCTTATCCGACAGTGAATTTTCTGAGATCAAGAAAAATGACAGAGCATATACCATATGGAAGTATTTAGAAGATATGTTTGAAGGAGATATTCAAGCAAAGAATGGATGTAGGAAGACATGGAAAAAGATATACAACAGTCTTGAGATGTTAAGTGAAGAGAACATTAGAGCTTACAATCAAAGGATAAATGAAGCAGTCTCTAGAATCAGAAACAATGGTGGAGAAATATTAGAAGAAGATATAATGGACAAGTTGCTAACTACTTGAACATCAGACTATGAAAAAAAGATAAGTATTCTAGAGGAAACCATGCAATTCTCACAAGAATTCAAGAGAGAGACTTTAATCAACAAAATCTCTGCATTTGAGATATCAAGATTGAAGACTGAACCTAAAAGTGAAACAACTTTCAAAGCCTCAGTCCATGGTAAGAAATCCTTACACATCTCCAGTCATCATGAGAAAGAAGAAGTTGATGAAGAACTAGAAGAAATCATTGCTATGATTGCTAAAAGACAAAAGAAAGGAAAAGGAAAATATGAAGGATGGATTCCATTCAAATTCTTTTGATGTAACAAGATTGGTCACTTTGCATCTAAGTGTCCCACAAGAGTCAAGAAGTTCAGATCTGATTACAAACCCAAATATAAGAAGGAATGTTATCATGCTGAAGAAGGTGTAACTGATGAAGATTCAGGAGAAGATGAAATTGGATTCACTTCCCTTAGAGACATGGAAAGGTTGCTCGAGGAAATGGACATTGAAAATGAAAAGGAAGAACAAGAGTTAGCCTTAATTTCCAAAGTAGACATCAGAACTGATTGGATCATTAACAGTGGATGTTATCATCATATGACAAGTGACAAAGATAGATTTGTTCATTTAGACAAATACAAAGGTGGTATGGTTAGATTTGGAGATAGCACTCCTAAACCTATCATAGGCAGAG
Source organism: Thuja plicata (assembly GCA_018584345.1). Classification (NCBI taxonomy): domain Eukaryota; kingdom Viridiplantae; phylum Streptophyta; class Pinopsida; order Cupressales; family Cupressaceae; genus Thuja; species Thuja plicata. The sequence continues at coordinate 499,765 of MU223519.1, read as the reverse complement.
GTTCTATCACTTTGGATGGAAAGAACAAGATAGATGATGTTTTATATGTTGATGGATTACATCATAACTTACTAAGTGTTGGACAGCTACTTGACAAAGGTTATCATTTGGAGTTCAAAGACAACAAGTGCATCATTAACATCAAGGATGGAGACATGATTGCATCAAGCTCCAAAAAAAAAGGTAATGTTTTTTTTGCCCAAATTTTCCATCCTATGCAATTTGGCCTGTTTTGCCCTGTCATTTATCCCCATTCTCTGAATTTCTTTCTTTCTACTCTTTCCCGGGTTTTCTGATTTTTTTTAAAAATCCTGTTTTGCCATGAAAAGAAATGGTCATGCCCCTTTTAAAGTCATGTCTCCACTCATCACTCAGTCAACATCAGTTTTATGTTATGTCCTTTTACTGCGTGACTGCATGATGAGTTGCAATTGAGGGTCATCGCGTAATCGCGAGCCGTTTATAAAGAAGTTCTGCTCTGTCGCGAGTGCGCGACGAGTTGTAAATCTTTCCATCACGCAATCATGATCTATTTTTTGATAGGTTTGATCTGTCCATGAGTGCGCAATGAGCCGTTATAGATAGTCATCACGTAATCGCAAGCTATCTATGTCACATCTTTCAGGCTGTGCGACTGAGCAGGTGCAGTGCTTAAGGTATGTATCGCGCGGTCGCGATGTCTGTTTCATGTTAGGTTTCAAGGTTGTGAGTCAGCAACGGGTAAATTAAAAAAATGTCACGCACTCCCAAATAGTCATAAAGAGAAATTTGCAGGCTCGCGAGTTGGCAATGAGTAAAGAGGAGAAGGCCATCACGCGCTCACCGGTTAGTAAAGAAAAAGAAAGATCATCTCGCAAGCGTGCGACAAGGAAAAAGAAAGGCTCGTCGCTCACTCACCGAGCAATGAAGATAAAGGGCGATCAACCTACGAGTTGGCAACGAGAAAAAAAGGAGGGTCGTCGCACGCTCACAGTCAATGATGAAATAAGAGTTTAAGGCCCGCGAGTTGGCGACCGAATAGAAGACGGATGATGTCGCTCACTCGCACATGAGATAAAACTAAAATAAATAGTTGTGCGAGTGTGTGATGATTGAATATTTGAAAAGTAGAATGCAATGTTGCTCACTTGCATGAGTTTAGAAGCAGAGAAAAAAAGTGCCGCGAGTATGCGATGAGGAATAATAGGGGTTCGTCCCTCACTTGCAAGGATCTTTCAAAAGGTAAAAAATGTAGCAGCAATGCAAACAGAACACATGAACTGTTAGAGCAGAATTGGTCAGAGGAGTTGGCGATGCATTCATCTGCATTCACCATGTTTTCAATTTTTAGAGCCCAGGTTGTTCAGTTTGTTGAAGAAAGATAATTTGCCCAGTTTGTAGCGTTTCCCAGTTTAATCAGAATATTCTAAATTTTAGGAAATTGTGCACAGAGTTGTCTGTCGATCCCAGGATTAGATTTGTTTCAATATCGGTAAAAGAAAAGAGATTCAGAGTGCGACAGGCCAAGGAACAGATGGCATCGCTTACTCAGCAAATGAAAAGGGATCAGAAAGATTAGATATTCTCTCAGTCTCTGGGAATCAAATATTTTTACAGAAAGATCAGATTTGAGAAAAGATCAGAGGATGCAGTTGATAAAGTCTGCAGGAGAGTTATTGTAATTCAGAGACTTTGGTGACTCTTCTAGAGGGATAAGACTGATTCTATAAAGGGGCATTTATGTTGATATTTCCTGGGTATGACTTTTGGGTCACCAAGTTGCAATTTTGTAGACTTTTGAAGAGTTAAAAAGGCTAAGCGGTGGTTGGACAAGCCAAAAAATCTGATCCAGAAGTTATTGCTTTCCAAAATGCAGTTGGCAAAAAAGCATAAATATGAGTTCAAGACTCATTGTCGCCAGTTCTTTTCCCTTTGGCTTAAGGTTTTTGTAACTTATTCTAAGTTTCTGACAGAGGCAAAGAGAATTTGTAACTCATTGTGAGAAATAATATGCAGAGCTTGAAGTTCTTATCAATTTATTGAATTGTGTCAGCCTTGCCTCTTTTTTGCTTGCTTGTATGCATTGTAGATGGTAGATGGGTTAACTGTGAAAGATTTTATTTCCTCTTAATTCTGTCCCTTTGTAGCATCTACTTGCAGAAGAGTATATTTTCTTGCAGGTTGTAACTCGTGTCTTAGTTTGAGCTGTTAACTGTGAAGTCTTTCCCCTTAACTAGTTTCATCATGACCTTGTTATGAAATATTTATGCATGCCTATACAAGAGATTTGCGTTTTACCTCCAATTCAGTTAGTTGACCTAGGGCTTTATCCTGTGTGTATTATGTTTTTCATGTCAATTTTAGTGCATCACCTAGTAGGTAGTTTGTTTTCAGTTATTTCCCTTTCCATGCAATCCTTCTAACCCTTTTCCCCTCAAGTTTACTTTCCTGTTTAAGAGCAAGCTAAGGTGATTATCCAAGAGGAACCAGCCTAGAATTTGGAGGTCTCATCTCAGTTAGCATAAGGTCCCACAACCTTGAGATGACTCCCTTGTTATACTGGATTATCAAGACCAAGAGAGCTTGAGATCAGAGGCGCAAATTTAGTGTATAACATTTCTGGCACGCCCAGTGGGACATAGAACTGATTCCCAGTTCTTTGCAAGCTTTTCGTAACTGCTGTTAGGTGTGGACAGTAGTATTTTCTTCCTTTGGAGGCAAGTTCTAAGCACACCTGGCGAGTCTGGAGCAATTTTTAATTGGTTTCATAAGATCAAGTGCTGGTATGTTAAAAAATTACATATTATTTTCTGATTTCCAACCTTTCAGATGATTAGAAATGTCAAATTTTCAAAGACACCATGTATCCCTAGATGCTCAATTTGTATTTTCTCCACCCTTTCATAAGAATAATGTCCAAGGAGATCTATTTCAACCATGTCAGAACCAGCAATCACAATATGCTTATGATCAGCCCATGTCTGCTCAATCTTTTTATCATCCTGCTGATACTAATGATTTACAAATTAAAGATGCTGCAAGTATGTTGTAGAATATGCTTATACAGATTGAGGATAATAAAATGCAACAAGAGTCTAATTTCCAGCAAGAGTTGAACAGGCAGCTAGAGGAGCATGCCTATCAAACCCATATTCAACAGCAGCAAGCATTAGCTCAGCAAGATCAAGGTCATCAAAGGTATGTTGTTGAACAATACAAGAGAAATGAAGCCAAGCTTGCAGGACGGTTAGAAGAACAAAAGAAGGTTCATGAAGGAATGTTGAAAGCTCAGAAGGATGCCTACGAGGAGTTGGAATTTTAGAAGAATATTTGTGAAAGTGTGGTTCAAGACCAAAGAAATCTGATAGAAGCCATGATTGATAGAGGTAATGAATTTCAAGAAGAGAAAGAAAAAGAATTAGCAGCTCATAAGGAGTTTCATGAGAAGGAATTGGAAGAGCACAAGGAGTTAACAAGGGTCCTACTTGCTATAGCTATGAAGTGTGAAGAGGCTCAGAAGATACAACATGCTGAAACTCTTTGCAAAGAATTGGACAAACATGAGGTTCAGTTTAGAGAAGATCTAGAGGTGCAAAAGCAACACTATGAAGACATGTTGGAGGCAAAAGATGAATTGTTAAAAGCCCTATTGACTCAAGCTCAAAAAAGTCAATCACAACACCAGGCTGCTGCTGAAAAGGTCCTTATGTCCAGTACCAGTCTTGTTGGACAGAATCAGGAAATGGAAACTTCTTTGTTTAGTGAACTACCTGGTTTTGTTGAAGAGGATGACATGCTTGAACTAGCCCTATCAACAAACTTTGGACAGCAGGATGAAAGTGAAGATTTGGCAATTTGGTTTAATGAGCTCCCTATTTTTGTTGAGCAAGAAGAAGAGGACAGGGTCATGACCACATCAGAAGCAAGTTTGCAGCAGCAGCAAGATGTGGGTCATCATGATGACTTGCTGTTCCATGAGGTTACAATTGTAGAAGAGGCTGAGGAGGACACTACTACTCATTCAGTACTGGACAATAGAGAAATAGCTGTGGAAGAACATCACCAGTTGAAGCAGCAAGTTTTTGAGCAATTTAAAGTTGCTGAACAAGAAGTATCAGATTTGTTTGCTGAGATGCCTATGTTTATTGACCAGGGTAATGAGCACACTTTATTGGCTGTAGAGAAGGAGACTAATCATCAAGAGGGAACTGTCATGTTTTTCTTTGAT
>MU223519.1:452608-488935 GCA_018584345.1 Thuja plicata | reverse complement strand
CATTGTTGGAAGATTTGTAGCTGAACCCAAGAAGAATCACCTAATGGAAATCAAGAGGATATTCAAATATCTAAAGGGAACTATAGACTATGGTTTATGGTATCCTAAATCAGAGAATGTAAAACTTCATGTGTATACAGATGCATATTGGGCAGGTTGTATTGATGATAGGAAGAGCAGTATTTCTTGGAGACAGGTTGGTTTCTTGGATAAGCAAGAAGCAGAACTGTATTTCTCAGTCAACAACAGAAGCTGAATATGTTGCAGAAACACTGAATTGTTCAACCATTGTTTTGATCAAGCACATGGTTAAATACTTTGGCATTCAGGTTGATTATCCTATTGCTATTCACTATAATAATAATAGCACTATCAACATGTATAAGAACCCTATGATGCATGCAAAGAGGAAACACATAGAGATCAAGTACCATTTTTTAAGAGAAAAGGTTGCAGACAAAGAAGTTAAATTGGACTATGTGAGCACCAAAGAACAGTTGGCAGATATTTTCACAAAGCCCTTATCAAAGCATACTTTTGAGTATCTTCGGGAAAAGTTGGGAGTAATTCCCTCTCCTGAGTTTGTTTAGAAGAAGCAGCAAGAACATCAGTCATTAAGTGACTGATGAATGATAGACTACTCTAATTCTGGAGTAGTACCTGTGCCTAAAGATATATGGTTCCCTTTTCCATTGATGTCAAAGGGGGAGTACGTACTAAGGGGGAGCATATACTCTAGGGGAGTATATACATGGAACAAAAACATAGCCAGAGGAACTACAACAGTATAGAGAAATATTTGATGAGGATATTGAGAAGATTGTAAAAGAAAGAGGACACCATGAATAGAAGATTTTTTTTGATATCATATGTTTCCATCAGTATCAAAGGGGGTGATTATTGGAGATTTAATTATGTTCATTTGATTGATTGTATGTTTGTCATTGATGACAACATATAATACACAATAGTGATTCTGTATGTACTTATCAGAATAATGACATGAAGACTTGTGTGGTTAGCTACATGTTGTTGACATGTTTATTATGTTATATTCATACACGTAGATCTAGATATGATGTTTCAATCAAGTTGTGTAATTTTGTTATTGGCAATTACAGTTCTGGAAGAGTATCTGTTCAGAGCCGACGTATGTAATGTGTTTCTTGAGTTGCGCCTATCTTCAAGATATGTGTGTGTATATTCATGATTAGTTATGAGTTGATGATAGTTATCTAAAGGTGCCAAAAGTGTTTCAAGAAGATTGCAATATTAGAGTTAATTTGGTGAGGCCGACTTAGCGAAGCATCAAATCTATTCAATTTATACTTGCACGGTTGTAATTATGCTTTCATGCTTAGTAGAGCCGACAAGGATGTTATGAAGAGTTGTCTTACAGGTCCCATGATCTCATACTTTGAGGAAGATAATTATAGCAAGTCAATTGTCATATGCTAAGTGTGAATGATACAAAAAGAGACAGAAGATGTAGAGAGCAGAATATCAGATGTGGTTCATTCATCAAGAGTCTATGTGAAGAAGAAGTGAAAGATTGTAATACACTGGAACTGATCAAGATAGTAGGTCTACTCTATAGTTCATCATCATATGTAGTGCATATCTATTATACAGAAGGTTGTAGCCTTCACCATTAAGCAGTGAGCTTTTGGACAATGAGTCCACCACCCCTAACAGGGTTATTTGTAAAAGACTCCTAACCAGGTTTGACCCTTAACCAGGTCACTATACTTATTGCATTGTAAAGTACAAATCCTAACAGGGTTGAAATATCTTCTAATAGGGATTACCATAAACAAGTATAGTTCATTGTGGGTGCTAATTCCCACCGGGGGTTTTTCCATTTGATTTCCCCATAATCAAATTGTGTGTTGTGTACTATGTTATGTGATTAAGTATTTACTTTGTTTTATTCTGAAGTTAAGGAAGTAAAAAGAATTGAAGTTACTGATAACTGATTCACCCCCCCTCTCAGTTATCCTTTGGGACTATTCTAACAATTTAGTCCTCTTTCTTTCTACATTTTTGTGTACTATTGTGAATGATTGATAAAGATAATCTTGTGAATTTTGTTCATTCCTTGTTATCTTGTCTCATTTATGTACTAATCTTCTAGAGTGAATGTTTTCTTGCAATTCATAGTCCGTGTCTATCTTTTTGAAAGCTATTTTTGTAAAACCTTTTTATTTCCTTGAGTAGTTTTCATCTTGGACCTCTCCATGAAACACTTTTGCTAGCCTATTCAAAAATTTGCACTAGCTTTAAGCTAGAGATTTCATTCTAACTCTTATCCATTTCTTTTATGATTCATCTCATATTCAGTATATCACCTAATATATTAAATTCATTATTTATTCCCATCCACTTTCCTTCTTCCCCTTTCCTCCTAAGTTTATTTCAAGTTTCAAGAGAAAAATAGGTGATTATCCAAGAGGAACCGACCTAGAATCTGGAGGTGTCACTTCAAGTTTAGCTAGGTCCCACAACCTGGAAGTGATTCCCATGTTATATCATATCACTAGAATCTTGAGTTTAGTAGGGTGCAAATTTGGTGTATAATAGTTCTGGCACGCCTGGTGGGACCACAAAAGAAGTTTATCTTTTAAAGCTATGTTGTCTCTGATATGCTAATAACACAATATAGACCTAAAAGAGGTTTTTTGAGGCATATCTGGCAAATTAGAAAAGGTCTACTGGTTTCAAAATATCAAGTACTAGTATGTTTCAAATCTTTTCTATTTAGATTTTGAGATTATTACATGAGTAGAGATGTCAAGTGATTATGGAGAGTCAAGTTACTCACCATCATATCATGAAAATAATTCTCAATGGGCTAATAAGAAGCCATATGAAAATCATCCAAAAGTTGTTTTTAGTCCAAGTTACCATATCATAGAAGGATGTAAATATTTTCATTATGCCCCAATAAATATGCGACTGCATGATCTTATGAGCATGCTCCCCAATGGGAAGCACCATAGGCACAAAAGAAACAACAAGAGAGTCTAGGGAAGAAAGATCACATTCTTACCACCCACCCACTGCTAACAATTTTCCTGATCAATCTGAGGAACTTCAACTGTAGCAAGAATCTAAAAAATTTAGGAAGGATCAAGAACATCTACAAAATTAACTTCAAGATTTCTCCAAGAAGTTTTATGATTTTAAAAGAGATCATGAGATCCAATTAAAGTTAAAAGAACACTTTCACCAAGCTTATCTTGATAAGAAGAAGATGGAAGCTCAAAGGTATGAGAACGAGTTATTTTCCAAACAAGTTGCAGATAAAGAGGAGAAAACTAGGTAGTTAATTGCAAGACATCAATTACCTTCTCATTCCCCATATTATCCTTTAATTCAAGAAGGTGTCAAGCCTCAATGGAAGTTTTCATGGACCTAGCATCCTAGCTATTAGATGCCAGATCTAGTTAAGAGTCCCCCTTGTGAACCAATTCAAGGTCAAGGAGCTGAAAATAAGGTTCATGTTGTACTTTCAAGTTTAATTCAACAAGTGGTAGAGACTCTAGGAGGTGAGCAACAAAGGAACCAATTTGAAGAGGAGCTTGATTACCAAAATTTTGTCAGGGAAGCAAAGTGAATATTATAAATTTTTGAACAAAAGGCTATTGAGTTTAAGGTTCCAAGATTCAGGGATTTTGGGAAAGGTGAGTCTCCTAAATCTCATGATTTTAAAATTCCAAGTTGGAGTATTCCCATGTTCCAAGAGTGTGCAAATGAAGAACCTATATATATTTCATTTCCATGTTTTAGTGACATCCTTCTAGGACATGAACCTATTATAGAACAATTGCATCCTTGTTCTAATCAACAACAACATGATAATTATATTGAGACAGAGCTGGTTACAAGTGAGAAACAAAAAAATGATAGGGTCTTCAATTTTTCAAGCTTAAAAAAAGGGTCTTCCCCCATAAGACTGCCTTTGAACACTCTAGATTTGAAATCCAAACTTTCAAGCATCATCACCATTTGCAAAACACTAAATCTAAGAAAGTTCAGCCAAACACTCTACAATATCATCTTGAGATTTGTATATCCCAAGAGGCTCCTCAAGTTTCTCAAGGCCCTTCTCCAAGTCAGCCTTCTTATCCTACTACTATTTGTCCTTATCTTGAAAGGCCTATTGTTTACCAAGAATATTTTTGTAGTGACAGGGGAGAGGTTGTTGAGGAAATAGAAGAGAAAGGAATTTTTGTGGATAAGCTTTGATATGATGAAGAAAAGGAAAATTTTTTGTTGGTGTTGGGTGATGACTGTGAAAATTTGGGACAACAAGACATAGAAAAAGAAAATGATGGTCAACCTAGAGGCTTAGTTGATCTATTTAATAAGCTCCCCTCTTATGTGGAGCAGGATGTGGAAGATATGGTCATCACCACACCAGCAAAAAGTTTACAATAGCTTGAGGGAATAAGTCATCATGATGATATGTCAATTAATGAAGCTATAGCTAGGGAAGTGATTTCCAAAGAAAAGAGCATAGGAAAAATCCATAAAAGAAATTATTTTTTCAACATCAGGAAGACTTTTTGTGACAGGTTGGGTGAGGAATCTTTGTTCCCTAGGGAAAAGGCTCAAAGTTATGATCCTATTAAAGGGAGTCTTTTTTTGGAGGACATTCTTCCTAAATATTCTATGCATGAGCATAAGTTCGAACCAAGTGCTAAAAATCTTTACAGAATTAGTATTTTTGATGAATTCCTGACTAGATTAATAGAGGATGGTGGTCCCCTAACCATGGAAGAGGATTTGAAATGGCTATTCATAATGTAGGTCAAGCATGAGGATTCAAAAAATAGAAAAGAGAGCTCCAAGTATGTCATCTCAAAAGGATGCCCAATCAGGCATTTTTCCCAAATGAAGGTTGCAACCCTAGAGAAACAAGTTCCACTCATATTTTCAATTCAGGAAAAGTTCATGCATAATAAAATTGAAAGGGTAGGAGGATTCATATTCATATTTGAAGTGTTTTTGTAGTGGATTTATAACTATCTCCTCATCCTCTATATTTCCTTGGGCATCTACCAGTGAATGGTTTTGTTTGAGCAGTTCTTGTACTGGTTAGTTTTACGGTAGGTTAGTTATCCCATTTTCCACTGGTAGAGAAGCCTCTTCCCTAATGTATGATGAAAATTCTAAGTCAAACGAGAATATTGCCTTGTGAGCTCTTAATCGTATTCCTTCACGAAGCCCCATGAAATCTACAATGGATTCATCATTTTGAAAAACATCCATTTCAAGTTGTCATTGTTGGTTCCAATCTATTAACTCATGGTGGACTAGAAAAAGGTCTATGTGGGAAGATAACTCAAATTGGGTGAATGAGACCGCATTGATAGTTCCAAAAAACTAAGAATGGGAAGTAGATGAAACACATAAGGAATTGACATTGACATGTTTATTGTACTAGTGGATTGAGGGGAATAGTCAAGAACAACTGAATCAAAGTTATGGATGGATAACCACTCATACTCATGGGAATCAGTCATGCTAGAATGCTTGTCAGATGTGTCACTTTTTTCATCATCCTAGATAGCTTGATTAAGGTTCATTTGGCAATTTGAGGGTTCCACTTCTAATGGAAATAATTGTTAGAGTATGCTGTTGATTAGGTCATGTTCTGGATTTTTCCCCTAGTTTAATTCTATAATCTGTAGTTGGTCTATCAGTATATCTCGGATGGTTTTACTGGTTCTATTTTGAACATAGCCTAGTCCTCTTTTGTTCCTTTGGGTGGGAGGTAAAGAAAATTCCATCAAGCCTTGTTGTCTTGTCCCCAAACCAGTCTTACCATCATATCCATATTTTTGCAACATAGGATAGCCAACTCTATATTGTGATAAAGGTATTAGTGGTCAAGGTGTCTCTTGAGGATCTTGATACAAGAAAGTGTTGATGTTTAGGTCAAAAGGGTTTTCTTCAGCTATGTCTCCCCATTTTATAAATCTTGTTGGTGGACACATGAATAACACTGGTTCCATATTTTTATTTGTTTCCACTAGTCTAGGAATTCCATATGATCTAGGAGATTGAGGCATACTGGTGATGGTAAAGGCTTTTTCATAGCTATATTCACCACATCCTTTATCTTTGATTGATATCTTACCCTCCTTTCAAGTGGTATATCACTAGAAATGGAATGAGAAGAGCAAGGAATACTTGCTTCCTAATTCAAAGGTACTTGATTATCTATTCTGCCTCTTATAGTGTTGTAATATTTGAAGGGGTTGGGATCTCCCTCAATGATGATCTATGCTCCTTGGTAGGGAAATTTGATGCACTAGTGATAAGTTGAAAGGAAATCTTGCAAATCATGTATCTATGGTCTTCTAAGAAACATGTTATATCCTAATTCAAGGAGTTCTCTTTATGAATGGACCTATATTGACTAGTAAAATAAGGATACCTTTTGATGACCTTTATTCCTCATCATACACGCTGATATTGATCCTCCTGGTGACATCAATGCTATATTCTGAGGAGCCCAAGTTTTTTATCACTTTAAGAGTACATATGTTTAACCCAACCCCTCCATAAATGAGGACTCTTCAGATTGTATGTTTATGCACTTGGATAAGAAAATGCAGGAGATCATTGTGCAGAGGCTTGTGTGGTGGAACATCATGGTCTGTAAACGTGGCATATTTCTTAGTAGAAATATAATTAACCATAGTTCGGATGTTAGCTAGAGTTATGTCCTGTGGGACTACTGCATTTTGAAGGGCCTGGTCCAGAGTTGCTTATTCTATGGGATATGCACAATAGTTCAAACATGGAGATTTCAGCAGGAGTTCACTTTAGTTGATCCACCAAACTAGATTATGGATTGGAAACTCTTGTGGGATTAGCTGGGTAGTTGAGGTCGACGATATTCCTTATAAAAAAACCTTGGAAAGTCATGTTGTGACAAAAAATTTGGCATTGGTATCTCTAATAGTAATCGTAGCAACATGGCTATCTACAAGATTTATGCAATTTATGGTGCTATCAGGGTTGACATAGGTATAGTTTACCTTTTTTAGCTATCCACCAGACCTGGAGGCTTTCCCTTTATTATGGTCATGAAACATATTATTAAAGATAGTGTGATTTGTTGTACCCTTGGACTAGGTATTTATGACATCAATTATCCCTTGGTTGATTAGGTCTTGTATAGCTTTTTTCAATCGATAGCAGTTTGATATCTTGTGTCATTTGACCCGATGATACTCACAAAAGTCATTATCATTCCACCACTTGGGTTTCACAGCACCATGTTTGTACTCTCTAATTTTTGGTAGAGTGATATTATTGGTTTGACTCAACTATTTCAGTGTTGATTCTATCGACTCTCCTAATGCTATGTACTCACATTTAAGAAAAGGAAACCTTTGTGGGTATTTTGTCCTGGATTGGCTGTGAGTCACGGTTGTTGCTTGAGCAGTGGGTGTTTGAATTTGAGTATTCATCTACTGAGTTTTGACCATGGGTTTTTTATTTTTCATGGGTGCTCCTTGTAGTGCAACCTTGGTTTGAGCATAATTGATTTTTTTTATGTCAATGATACCATCATTGGTGACATTATTTTTCTTATTCCACTATTTGGACTTATTTGTTACATTCTTGTTTGTAATTTTTTGGGTAGGATCTGCAAAGATTCAGGTTCTCTTGACCAATTTTTTCTCACATCGAACGCCTCATTCTATAATTTTTTTAAAATTTAGAGCGAACTGGAGCTATATTGTAAATGACATGTGTTGGATCATATTATTGACAAACATGACTATTAGCTCTTGTTCGGGCACATCACATGTTATTCTGTTTGCAGTGTTCATCCATCTTTGTACTAATTTAACAAAGGATTCACCATATTTTTTCTTAATGTCACAAAGTTCCTTAATGTTGACCTTTCATTCTATGTTTTGACAAAAGTGAGCAATAAACATTTCATCCAATTCTCCCCAAGATTGAATGCCATGGGGTAAGTGCAAGAACCATTTCATTACTGGTTTGGCTAGACTTTGTGGAAATAGTCGCATTAGGTATGTTTCATCATGTATGAATTCAATATAGCTAATAAAGAATTCCCTGATGTGTTCCATAGGGTTGGTGTTGCCTCTATATTTGTAAACTTTTGGCATCAATAAGTGTGTGGGAAATGATGACATGTGTAACGAGTGATCAATGTGTATGGGTACAAATAATTTATTCTTTAAGACTTGGTTTGTCCCTAATTTTGCATGTCCATCATTTAATTTTGTAGATCTGCACATTTTGTATGAGCATGTCTATTGGATATTGATGAACATTCTCGACATTGAGTCTCTATGTCATGGTTTGTATAAGGTTTCGCCTTTGAGTTCCACGTATTGGGACATATGATCTCCTTGGGATTTGGTATTGATTTCCCAGTATGTGATTTTGATATTTGGGTATCTAATTGGTCCAAGGTTGTTTTTTTTGTTGGGATCCATGTTGGAATAAAGTTGTGGCCTTTGGCGGACATTGACTAAATGTCAGACCTAGAGAGATTGATCTATGTTGTTGGGAAGTATTAAATCCAAAGAACGTAGAGATGTACTATAGTGTGTGATTAGTTGAAAATGGGTTATTTCTCATTTGGGGAATTGATTATATAGCTTGAGTGCTTGACGTGAAAGGCCATGAGGCATATGCTTGAGATAAATTGGTAGCCATGGGTGCACTCAATTTGGAGCCAATCATGTTTTAGGTGGATGATGTACCAGCTTGATTGGTTGAGATAGTTTGGGTAGACATAGTTTGTACTGGTGTCATGGTTGTTGATGATGGAAGAGACAAGACTTGAGACACCATAGGATTCATTTGAGAGTTTTGAGTTGTGCTTTGTGTTGCTAGTGGGTTTTCAGGCCATATCGTTCATACATTGTATTCACCATAGAGCCTGAATCCCTTTTTCATCAACATAGCTAGAAAGATTTAATGGTTTGTTTCCATAATATCATTGACCACTTGTCTGGAATATGAATATTTCTCTATGTCTTTGAGCTCTTCCTGTGTGATGTATTGAAACATAGTTGGTCTACGGGAACCATGATGGATTGTATGTACATTTTCAATGTATAGAGAGAGAGATCAATGTTTTTGAATGGGTCATCCTCTTTCTCTTTTTCCCACAGGGAAGCTAGTTAATGTATGATTCATCTAGTTGGGTTATAGCCTTTTGCCTAGTATAAGGTCCTCCATAAGGTGTGATAGACAGGAGTTTATGCAAGATTTGATCTAAAATGAGTGATATAAAGAAAAAAAAAAGGGATAATATCTCGAGAAAAGTTTGAGTACTTGCTTTGACAAGCGCAATTCTAAGAATAAATTTTGATTTCTCTTCATCTCAGAGATTGGTGATGTAAGATATTCATTTTGAATCTTGGCTTAGATGAGACAAAGTCACTGATAAAGATTGATGATTCTGGGATAATGGGATCAAGATAGTCTAAATATAAACTTTTGAACTATCAACGGTAAACAATAGCCAAAGTAACAAAGAGGGATGATCCTAGATGTTTTGAGATTCACACTAATTATTCATTATTTTCCTAGATGTGTACACTAATCTTTCACATGAAACAGGAAATATTTTCCAAGGTTTCAGACTCATAAAAGGTAGAGTTCTGCAAGAGGAATCTAATTTGTTTTTATAGAATAAAAGCACAGGTCTATACGTCAATTATGGTAGAATTCTGTTGATTATGGTAGAATGCAAGGTTAATTGAGGTAAAATTCAAGAAATTGCGGCAATAAAGGGATAAATTACAAAAATAAAGGACTCAATCGTGGTAAAATTTTGTTAATTGCAGAAAACATCATTCCATTGCAAAAAAATGTGACTATCTTGAAAAAATGATTACAATTTCGGAATCTGGGTGATAAAATGATCTTCAGAATAAAGATTTGGTTCTGGAATAGACTTTGGTTGACACCCTAGACTTTGAAGATGTTTGACTCATTTTAATAGTGTGATATGTTGGTTTTGTATTTTGAGAACTGATCACACAAGAAAGTACAATAGATATAGTGTTTTGAAGATTCAAGAATAAAAAGTGTATGTTCTACAAATTTTCCAAGTTGCAAGGTTTTCACGTGGTCAAAAAAAGGCAATTAGATTAATCCACAGACAATTGGCTTCAAGATGCAATATTATAGGCCCGTGCTACTTTTGATGTTTTTCACCTCACAAAACAATTGTCATGCTACTAGGACATAAATATCCATGACATAGGTGCCCATTTTTTTGCCTTTACGAGATATTGTTGTCGTGCTAATGAAGATCTCTTTTATCAACACAATATCCTGGAACACATATGTTGGGAATCTTGGGGGGGAAATTATACAACACCTTGCACTATAATAAGACACTTGTTTGGAGGTGAAATAGGTAGGTCCCTAATTAACTAGGTTTTAGTAAGGTCCATGGAGTATATACAATCGGTTTGTACATGTGTGACTCACTTAAGAGCCTAGTTGACCATGTTGGCTACTTAGGGATACTTCACCCATTCCAGGCTATTATCAACACACCTCACCTGAGATTGGCAATATATAATATAGGGATTTGGACCACGTCTTTTTTATATACCAATTGGAAGGATTACTAATTTAAGGTCGTCCTCTAGAGAAGAAGAGATTTCCCTAGATAGGCCTCTCTAAAAAGTGTAAAGGTTTTTATTCTAACAGATTGTGCAAGTGCACCAAAGACTCAGGACACAATGTTAATCATTTAAGCACCAAAATATCAAATGTGAACTATGCTATCATCGATACATGAACGTGAGTTCAATTTTAAGTCCAAACAAAATGATGATTGATTGTTCAATTTAAGATGTACCAGATTCAAAAATTATTTTCCTTGTCCAATTATTAACCACCACGTCAATTTTATGCACCAAATCGGAAGATGAGATTGTGTTGTTTGGGCATAAAATGTTCTTTTTAACAACCAAAAGGAAAAATGCATTAATTTTAGTTTTGGTAAACTTAAACTATTTCCACACCAGAAGCTGTCAAGAAACTATTAGTACCAAAAAATTCCAACAATCAAAATGAATAATATTTAGAAACACCTAGATTGTTTTTGATTGCTAGTAAAAATAGGTTTTAGGGGGACCCAAAATCCCTTTAAAATATTACAAAAAAGGAAAATTTGATAAGTCCACTAAAATGAAACAAGGCTGTACACTAGCCCACCAAACATAGTACCACCTTTAAAAACTAGAGACAAAAACCAGAAACCAGCTAGACCACACATCAATCGAAAACCAAAAAAAAAACCAGCAGAAAAGTAGGAGAACAATAGGACCTAGGAGAACTCCAGAAGAGTTCCCTCTACTTCCTTCTTAGCCTCAGACACCTTCTTGAGAGTAGTGTTAATGTCTTAGAGTTCTAGGATCTTGTCTTGAATTTTCTTCATTTTGGCAGAACGCGTGTGCTTTCTCAGACCATCATCTTGCTCTTCATCCTTATCATTCTCAATCTTCACAATTGGAGACCCAACATCTGGCTCCTACTTGATGGTGTTGAAGCACTCCATAACAAAACCCATAAAAAGGTTATTATCCTTCATGTGATTTTTCATGGTATTCTCAAGGATGTCTATTCTATCTAGCAGATCCTTCATATTATTCTCCTCCTCTTTGTCCTTCTTGCCATCAATCCCCGTCGACCTAGAGTCTAGATTACCTTGAAGAAGATCAACTTTAGCAAAAAGGGATTGAAAATAGAGATTAAGGAATTTTATTTCCTTGAAGACCTATTTCATTAGGTGGAATGAATACATTAGTTCATTGCTTTCACAGTTTGGAGAACCCTGAAAGGGGGATCAATTTTGTCATCCATGTCTTCTTGAAGGAGTTGCACATTACGTTCTTGCATGTCAAATTTTCTTACGAACAGAATATTCCTAGAGATTGAAGGGAAATTACATTCTCCAAAATAGGTGTCTCATTATCCACCTTCCTCTCTGACTACACCTCCATGACCACTTCAAGCCTCAGAGAGATAGGAACATCATGATCTTTAGAGCTAGCACAATTAACCAAAATGGGAACCTTCTGACCAACCACATCCCTGCCAATACCTTCAGGGTCATTACCTTTATCCTTGTCATTATCGGAAAACACATTCTTGTCCTCTTTGTCACCATAGTCGCTCACCAAAACTGATAGGGATTCTTTACTTTCTTCGTCAAACTGGGTATGGGGGACATAATTAGTATCTGCATAACCATCAACTCTCTCACCTTTAGAGTCTATTTCCATACCTTTCTTCTTATCAAATTTTAATTTTTTAATAGTCAGTTCTGCAATATTCTCCCCCTCCCAAATCTGTTTACCCAAATGCTTAGCAGAGCCAGAGTCTCTAGGCGATAGGATAAGAGGGCTACTAGCCATAAATTTATTAACATGCTAAAAAATTAAAAGAATGAGCCCCTCATCAAGGATGGGATTGCTCTCTTTTTTCCTGTGATCTATAATACTATGGCATAGAGAATGCAGCAGGTTAAAAGGGAACAAAAACCTAACCTTATGTCTAAAATGACAAAGCAGAGAAAAATGGTAGGAATGAGCCCTTTTATACCTACCATCCAGGGAGATGTGCTCCATTACCACAGTAAGCACCTTCTCCCAAAACTCCTTGATAGATTCAACATCATAACAACCCCCAGAATCTTTCACCAGACTCTCGGCCTCCACCTTGTCCTTTGGGAAGTGCAGGATGGTTTTTTGGGAAATATTCTTGTCTTTATAAAACTTCATGCCCTTGGTATTTAACCTAGACATCTCTACATTAAGATCTTTGGTGATTTTAATGACCATTCCCCCAATAGTCATAATACCGTCCTTCCATCTCTCAATAGAATCTTTCATGACTTCATCTTTAGAACCATGAAGGTGCTTCATGTACGTAGTGAGGCCACCCTTGGTGATATTATCCCATATATCTATATTTTCTTCCATTTTTTTTAGTTCTTCGACTCCCTACGATTAAGCTCTCCACCCATGATACCCTCAAAGAATAGACTCTCAATAGAAATGGCAGAAAAAAACAAAGATAGAACACAATAGAAAAATTCAAATTGGTTATAGTGCCAGAATACACATGTCTGCACTTAGCAACCTCGGGAAAGACAAGATTTTACGTTACCCTTCTAACTGCATTATAAAAGTTGTCTTTTCATCATAGATTTTTGAGATACTCTAAATCTTCTCTTTTACTACGAGTTAGATTAAACGCCAACTTTGCCTTCACATCAACGGTCAAATCACTATAACCATGCCAAGTCATGATGTTCTCGGCCTTAGCTGCAATGTTGGCTAGTGCATCTGTAGTACAATTAGCCTCCCTGAAGTTATGAGAAATAGTGACATGCTTGAAGGAATTAATGATTATGCGAGCCTCTTCAATAATAGCCTTAATAGATGATGATGGCTTAGTAATTCCTTTAATGCAATTTAATATATTCAAAGAGTCACATTCAATCTACACATTGAAAGGCATATCCTCATTTATAATTTTTAAAGTTTGAAGGAGAGCCATAGCCTCTGCCAAGTGGTTGGTCTAGACACCAATGGGGAATGCCATGACAACAACAGAATTGGCCATGTCATCCCAAATAATTCCACCACATCCACCTCACCCTAGATTACCTTTCTTTGCAACATCAAAATTGGCTTTAATCCATTTAGGAGGGGAGAAATCTAGATGGCATTCTCCCGCTGTGATGAGGATTTAGCTTTGATGCCAGCAATAACTCCAGCATAAAAATCTAGCTTAGCTCCAATCATGATATTAAAATTCTCTTTAATGCTTCTCTTAATCTTTTCAGCAATCGTCATTGAAGGCATCACATTGTCTCTAAACACTCTGTCATTGTGTTCATGCCAGAGTTTCCAAATAACATGAGGGGAAATGATGTCCCAGAACAACTTGTCCATAGGAACTGCAACATTTCTCCACTGATTGAACAAATTCTCCATATTATTCAGGAAAACCCAGCAAATCTTCTAGCATTGCAAGGTAAGGCTCCAAACTTCCCAGGAGTACTGATATTCAAAAACCATATGGTAAACTGATTCCTCAACATTATTACATATAAAATATCTTTTAGGCAGAATCATGCCTCTCTTTTGGAGATTGTGAATAGTAAGAATCTTATTCTGCAAAACCAACCAATAAAAAATGTTAATTTTAGGAATTAACCATTTATCCCAAACCTGGGCCCAAAAGGGAAGAGGATCCAAAGGCTTCAACAAAATATCAATGGAAAAAGAAACAAAAAATACTTTAGAAGGGAGATTTCCCCAAATCAGATTCTCCTCTTGGTGGAGTCCACTTTCCAAACATTCATATCCAACATCGAAGGCTTGAGCAAGAAATCTACAATAGATAGATCAACCCAAGATTGCCTCTCCCAGTAATATTTAACCCATAGAACAAATCTTTGTATGTAGATATAAATAAAAGGTTGTAAGGTAGGGATGGACTTCAGAGGAAAATATTTAAGCCAACAATCTTTCCAGAATTTAATTCTCCTTCCAGAACCCAAAATCCACTTAGCACCCTTGAAAGTCGTCTCCTTAGCTTGATGTATACAATTTAGAATAAATGAGCCCTGCACCTTCACATCAAACAACATAAAGTCTGATATATGAGGGAAGGAGTAGAGATATTTGTTGTGAATAATTTCATTCCACTCTTTTCCCTTGCTATAGATTCACCAAATCTTCTTAGCCAAGAGAGCCTAATTGGTAACTCTTAAAGGGTAGATCCCCAAGCCTCCCCACTTCTTTAGAGTGTAGACCTTTTCCCAAGAAACTAAATCCAATCTCTTTCTTTCTTCAATCCTGTCCAAATAAAATTTCTCTAAATCAATTCAATAATATCAGCCAATTCGCCAGGGATTTTAAATAGACTTAGGGCATAAATAGGGAGACTCTACAGAGAAGCCTTCAAAGGTTGAATTTTTCCCACTTGACTTAATAGAGTCCCTTCCAGCCAGATAATTTCCTATTAAATCTATCCATAATAACACCCCAAAAAGAGTCGAGAGGTTTTAAGCCTAAAGGTAGCCCAAGGTAGGTGGAAGGAAAGACACCAATTTCGCAACCAATAATTCTGGCTATTCTATGTTGTCTTTCCTATGGCGTATTAATGATCAAATATAGAGAGCTCTTATTCCAATTAACAATTTGACTAGTTTCCTAAGAATAAGTTAAGATAGCCCTTTGAATCATTTTGGCCTCCTAGATGGTAGAAGACCCCATTATAACAGTTTCATCCACAAATTGCTCATGGGAGAAAGGCTTGGAAGTAGAGGAAGGAGTGAGCCCTTTTAAAGACCAATAATTTTCCAATCTCTGAAAGTAGTGTCCAAGACCCTCTGTGAGAATAGAAAAGAGAATGGGGAACAAGGGATCACCTTGATGGAGCCCCCTAGAAGGCTTGAAGAATCGGGAATAAGAGCCATTCACAATAATTGCAACCATACATGTTCTAATAAGCTCATAAACCAGCTGCAAGAATTTATCACAGAAACCAAAAGATCAGAGAATCACGTGATAAAAATATCCTAGTCCACCCAGTCATAAGCCTTCAAGAGATCAAGCTTCAAAAGGAAACCATAGTTGTTAGAGGAGTGGGTAGAAGGAATGAATTCATGCACATTCATAATGGAATTAATAATTTTTGTGCCAGGGGAAAAACCACTCTGCTGGGGGGAAATGATATGGGGGAGGATAGCCAACAATCTAAGAGTGAGAACCTTGGAAAATATTTTATACACTGCATTACATAAAATGATCATCCTAAAGGAATCAACAGAATCAGAACCAGGATATTTGGGAATCAAGGCTATAAAAGTATCATTAATTTCTTTAAGAATAGTTCTTGACCCAAAGAATTATTTGATAGCATTGCAGATATCTATGCCCAAAATGCACAAAAATTTATGAAAAAAGAACAAGGGAAACCCGTCGGAGCCTAGGGAATTATAACCCTCCAAAGAGAAAGCAACAAGATTAACTTCCTTCGAGGAGGGGATAGCAGTCAAATTCTTATTAGTTACATCATCCAAAAGTAAAGGGATAGAATCTAGAAGCATGTCTTGGTTATCCAAGGAAAGTGAATTATCTTTAGAAAGAAGGGAAGAAAAAAAGTGAACCATATCCAAAAAATGTCCTTTTCATTACTTACCACACCTGAATCTAGTCCAATTCTGGAAATTTTGTTGGAAGCTCTATGTTTGGAGGCTGACATGTGGAAGAACCTAGTGTTCTTTTCTCTATCTTTCAGCCAAACTGATCTTGACCTTTGTCTCTAGTACAATTCCTCTTTAGAGATGATGTTATGATTTTTGGCCAAAAGAGTCATCTCCCCATCCCTAAGGTCTTGAGAGATGCCTACCTACTGGATAACATCTTGAATTACATCAAGCTCCTTTTTTAGATCAAGATTAGCTTTAAATATGTCACTGAACACCTCCTTACTCCAATATTTTATTTTAAGTTTAATGTGCTGGAGTTTCTCAGACACCCTAAACATAGCAGAACCCTAAATGTTGACATTCCACCAATCCCTAATTCTCTACTCAATCTACGAGTGATCAATCCAAATTTTCTCCTGAATGGGAGATTTATCTAAACATTCATCAGATCAGAAAGAAAAGAGCGATGAAAGTGATCAGACCCAACCTTAATGAGAGAGGAAAGCAAGAAGCAAAATTTGTTGAGCCAGCTTCCAGAGATCAAGGCATGATCAAGACAAACTTGGATAAGGTCCACTCCCACTCTCCTATTTGACCAAGTATAATTAACACCCTGGAGATCAATATCAATGAGATGTTGTCGATTAAAAAAATCCATAAGATCAACTCTACCCTCCAGTTGACTGTGGCCATCAACCCCTCCAAAATTCTCATTATATTTTAGAGGACAGTTAAAATATCCCATAGCCGACTAGGGAGAATCACTGAAAGGAAGTCTTTGGTTCTCTACCAACTTCCAATATTTATCCCTACCAACTTTGGAGTTAGGAGAATAGATATTAGTAGTAACCCATTCAAAATCAGACTTGATATGGAGAAATTTATTGCTCAGACAATTCAAATCATTATTTAAAACTTCACCTCTTATATTATTTTGATTCCAAAAGACAACAATTCCACCAGAAGCTCCATTATAGCTTGAGCCTGCAACACCACCATTTTTTAGTATTCTAATTTTTTCAACCTTATCTTTCACCATCTTGGTCTCCTGAACAAGGATGATATTGGGTTTGTAATCTCTAACCAAGTTCCTAAGTGTATCTTTCTTATGGGAGGCATTCAAATCCCTTATATTCCATGAAATGATTTCATTTCTTAACTGGTGTATAGACTTCTTGGATGTTTATCTTCTTACCATCCACAATATCCTTTTTCCTTTCTCTTTCTCTAATATATTTTTTTGAGATTCTTCCAAGGGTTCTTTTCTAAGATCCAATGTCCACCTTCAAGCTTCAAACCTTAGATCCCCCATCAGCTTTACTATGGGTAATAACAACCTTGGAGCCAGGAGTTGAAATATTTTTCTATTGTTTTTTTTGCTTCTTACCCATATGAGTGGTCTAGGGAGATCCATTCAGGTCCAGAATATCCAGTCCATCATGAGTAATGTGATCTTCATCTCCACTTCCAGACTTGGTGTCAGGAACAGAGGAAAAATCATCCTCCTTTGACTTTTCAGGATTGCTAGGCAAGGAATCCTCCCTCATTACATCACAATCTAACTGATAAGAGTGCAAGGCTCCTTTCATATTGAACTGCAAACCCTTGAGGTTGATATCATTATCCTGGATAGGAACGAAAACCTCCACAGACACCTCCTTCATCAAATATTTCAAGACATGGGTAATAGAATCCACAAATTCCCCCTCTTCCAGGTCAGGGTGACCATTAGACTCAACCATGTCTTCTTGGCTACCTTTTAGAGCTGAATCAACCTTTTTGACGCTAACACCTTCAGCCATAACATAAGGCTTTTTCTCCTTCCAAAATTGTTTGGACTCCTTAGGAGGAATAGGGCCAAAAACCGTTGTCTTAGGATCCTTTTTTACTTTCTTCAAACAATTTTTTTCCCAGTGGCTTATTTTATGACACACGAAACATGCAAAGGGAAGAGATTCAAATTCCATTTCCTACTTCTAGATATCTAGTTTCTATTTAATGTTGATAACTAAATGAAGGTTGTAAAACTAGAAAATATTGACACAAACCCTACCAAAAACCAGACAAGACTTGGCTTCCGTCATCATTTCAATCGAAAGAATCTCCCCACAAAAATTAGATGCTAAGCCCTTAAATACTTCCTCGTTCAATTATTTGAGAGGCAAGCCAAGAAATATGACCTAGACCAGGGTAGACTAGAATAAATTTTTAGAGTAGTCCCAGTTTGGAGCCCATTTGCGAAAGGCCACAAATGTTCTACCAAACATCCAAGGACCCCTACACAATACATAGTCCAGATTTTCTTTATTAGAGAAGGCAAAGGACAAAAAACCCTTAGGTAAAGTGACAATATCCACCTGAACCTTCAAAGACCATATTTTCTTCACAAAAGATCTAACCAATTCAATATTGGGTCGAGGGCCTAGGAACTTACCAAACAGAGTGAGTTCCATAGCAGAAACTAAGTGATACACCAAAGTATCTAGAACAAAAATAGCTACTTCACCATCCAGGAGACCTTCCTTAACAACCCCTGTAGGAGAAGAGGAATTTCCCACCTATTTAGCTCCCAAGATTTCTGACCACTTTTTGGTAGTAGAGGGGTTGACCTTGACACTCTCAATGCTTGTCTCCTCCTGGGTCCCCACTAGTGGGTCCTTGTAATCTTTTTTCTTCTCCACAAAAGGAGGACTAGGCCCGTTCCCTAAGACATTCTCACTAGCATCCATTAGGCCAAGAATCAAAGGTCTTTACAATACTTCCTTTGAAGGAATCATGGGTACATCCAGCTTGGGAAAGGAGCAAGCCACGACAACTTGGCAAGGCGGAAGATTCTCCTTACCACATAGAGCATAATCTGGCACTTGCATCACCTAATTGAAAATAGGTACTAGAGAGGCAGCCAAAGGATAAACCATGTCCACTGTGACATTTTCTAGACTTGCACCAAAGCCAGAACCTGCAACCAGAACACCATGAATGGCTAGGGAACTCTTGAAATTTGAAAAATATCTCCCGCTCGAAGCCTCTCCCAACGCTCCCCTTTTGCTATCAAAAAGTTCATAAACACCTAGATTTTTAAGGCCATTAATGGTCATGGTAACTTTATATTTTTCTGCAAACATGCTTGAGAGAATCAATATACCTATTGAAGGATTCACTTTGATCTTCAGATTGGATTGCCAAGGTTTCCTTTTGTTGTGTGTAGTAATGAGAGAATCTTCTTATGGATGCTTTTCATGACCTAAACCTCATGGTGCATCTGATTATTCTTGTTGTAATTAGTCATTTATTAAGTCCTATACAAAAACCAAGAAAGAGTCAGATTTGAACAACAAAATGATGAAACAAAGCAATTGCGAAATAATTCTGACAGTTGCAAAATAGGATCTAAAATTGTCAAATTCTTCTGTCAGATTGAAATTTGTCTGGAAATTGTGAAATAGAATAGACAATTGCAAAATAATGTTGTCAATTGTGAAATAGTGCTGGAAATTGTAAAATTATTTTGTTGATTGTGGAACTGTGTTGTCAATTGTGAAATAGTACCTAAACCAGAGGCTGGAAAATGACAAAAGTCGATTCCAAAATACAATATAAAATTGCAAAATTATAGAGAGCGATTGTAGTGATAAACCAGGCGATTGCGGTAAACTTTCTTAAATTCTCAAAAATTTCCTTCAATTGCGAAATTACAATATTTATCAAAAGAAAATAAAAACTCAAATTGCAACCATACGGTCGAGGCCGAGAAACTATGTTTGTTGTTTGCAAGAGATTATCGGGTTGTTCTATTTATGTCAGGTTCACCAAAATGTATAGATCCAATCTTGTGCACTCAAAAAAGGGTTTGTAGCATCAATTTTCAATGGGGAAAGAAAATAAAACTACTAAGAATGAACCTATGGAAAATAAAATAACAAGGAAAGTAGAGGAAAATAAACAAATGCAAACCGCAATGCTTGAAGCTTCTATTGCTTCTCTCCACTCTTTCTAAAATGTTGTATGAATGGTGCTCAATATTGGTGTTGGCAGTGTCTGTAACTTGGGAGTGTTGAGAAAATAAGATCAATGTGATAATGATTTCAATTCATGCCTCGTACAAGAATCCTATATATTAATTGTGCATAAACCTTGAAATCTTGGATTCTTCAAATGGTTGAGAAGGGTTGATTATATAGAATATGGAAAATTATTTGGATGGATAAGATCGATGCTAGAAATTGGAGGATGAATGGTTGAGATAAAAATGAACTAGAGAAGAAATCAATAAACTCCACCTCTTTAACAAAAGAAAAGAGGGGATAGCTTAGTTAACTAAAAATATAATTGTGAGTTACCTTTTAGAATTGAAGAGAAGGCTTGGAGTCACCTCTTGGAATTGAAGAGTTGAATTGGAGTTACCTCTTGGAACTAAAGAGTTGAATTGGAATTACCTCTTGGAAATGAAGATTTGAATTGGATTTACCTCTTGGAACTGAAGAGTTGATTTATTTGAGTATTTATTTAATTTTAAAAATAAAATACTCAAACATGAGATATTTCAATTCTATTTTGATTTAAAATTGAATATTTCAATGAAATTAAATTAATTTAATTAGAAGGATAAATTAATAAGTTTAAAATATTTCCTATTGGAAATATATGATGTGCCTAGTGACTGAGAGGGGGTGGGGTAATCAGGAACCAATAAAACTTAATCCTTTTAATCCACAATTAGATTAACTTATGTGTTTGCATGCACAAAACTTGGAAGTAAAGATTCATACACAACACATAACCCAATATTTGGTTACCCAGAAACCTTCCAAAAGAAAGTAAAACTCGGGTGGGGATGATACCCACAATATTTAGTATCGTAGTATAAATTTATCTTGTTAGAGATTACAATGACCACTTCTCATGACCTTCCCTATTAGGAGCACAGAAGGGACTGTTAGGTCCACCTTGTTAAAGGATTTTGTACAATACAATAAGTAATACAACTCTGCTAAGAGATTTAAAGAAAGGACTGTTAGGTCCACCTTGTTAAAGGATTTTACTGATCCACCTGTGAGAATGAACCAGTTGATGATATTCTCTGTGCAACTATATATGACAATAAACAAAATTATAATTGACAATATAGGCAAGGTCAGCTTCAAACTGTCACTCGAGTCCATAAGTCTACTCAGGTGATAAAATGTCACTCAGCCGATACTATAAATCATTCAAGTCATATTGATCACTCAGTTAATGTTGATCACTTGGGCAATGCTGATCACTCAGGCGATGCTCATCACTCGGGAATTTTCATAATGCTTGTTGGCTCGGTCAACACTAGTTGACTAATTTTTTTTGACAATAATTGACAATATTTATTTCCATAAGGTCTCCAATCTCCCCCCTTTGGAATTAGTGACAAAAACACTTATCATTGAATTTTGTGTCTGATATGTCAAAACTCCCGCTTACTATTTTCTCAGGTTTTGACACTACTTTTGCTACTCGGGAATAACTGACTCTATTTTTGTGATTTTCAAAAATTGTTTTTGTAAAGCATATTTTCTACATTGTTCCACTATACATGTGTTTCCTCAATTATATTTCCCCTTAACTAAAAAATAATGATATTTCCCCCTTGTTTTTGAAAAAATGCCAAAAGTGATATTTACAAGGTTATTCCAAAGTAGGATAGGAAATCACTATGTACCTTCAAAATCTAAGAAAAAGTGTTGTCCCAATTGTCTTGTAGCACCTTCATGATGTGCAATTCAATGTGTAGCTCTATAGACAACTCTACCATTAGCTCGACAACTGAAAAATTGTTGTCATGAATGAGTGTCTTTGCATGTGTTATGCATTTCTGCATCCCATCCATGTGTGGTAGGAGTTGACTCTAGATTGCTATAAGTGAATCTCTAGTCCTTTCTTTTTCTCTCAACAATTCAGCCTGTAGATCAGTAAGATATTTGATCTTCATGAACTAAGAAGAACTGGTGCTCGGGCCAAGTGCTAACTATCTTGCACTTTCCTTCATGTCTGCATCAATCTTCACTATCATGTTCTTGATCTCCATTGTAAAGTTAGAGGTGTCAATCAAATTTACAAACAGTGCTACCACATTGGTCATAGTGGTTTCTAGAGTCCTAATGATATTGGTAAGCTGCACCTTGTCAATTGCAATCTTCTTTGCAATATTTTCTAGAACCTTTTTCTCAAATTTACTCTCTGCCTTCTTGAGTAACTTCTCTTGACCATTCATATCTGTGTTGAGCTTGTGGACAATGTCAACAAGTTGGTCCATTATGTTAAGATTAAGCTGAAAGCTACTCTCCCAAGATCACCTGCATGCAAACCTGTCACGAGAAGAAGCAAGAAACAGACAGAAGAAGAGAAACAACTATGGAGGCCAAAAAGCCAGAGATATGAAATCCATGTTGAAAAGAATAAAACGTCTATTAACAACAATACTGAATACAATCTCGGTAATAAAATACAAAGTGGTGAGTCCTTATAAAAGGATACCGAAACCCTAAAAGGGAAACCCTAAAGAAATATAAACTGCCTAAGTGAAACTTAAGCATAGAGTAAATAGACTAATAATTATTAGCTATACTAGACTACTCTAACACCCCCCCTTAAGTGTAACTTAGGGAGAAGCAAAATAGCTAAACTACTGCAGAAAGCAGGAAAGATGGGTCCTGGCAACAAGGCCTGATCAGGTACCCAAGTACAAGAAAGCAAACTAGATGAAGGAAACTGAGCCTTCAATTTAGGGAAAGAAGTGTCCTAGAGAAAGGAACAAGAATGAGA
Organism: Thuja plicata; assembly: GCA_018584345.1. Taxonomy (NCBI): domain Eukaryota; kingdom Viridiplantae; phylum Streptophyta; class Pinopsida; order Cupressales; family Cupressaceae; genus Thuja; species Thuja plicata. The sequence continues at coordinate 465,885 of MU223519.1, read as the reverse complement.
AAGAAGCATCTCCGAAGTATGGAACTGTAAACTCTGTCAGAAGAGACTGCTGGAACCCCCACTGAAGTGCATGACCAGGTAGAGAAGACAATGTCTGAAGAGCTGATCAATCAAACCAGGAAGCAATAGAACCAACAGGTGAACCCCCCCCATAATGCTGAACTGGGAGAGGTGACAGGAACACTGAAATGCAATGCCAGAAACATTTGCAGAAAGAAGAACTAGGAACACCAACAGTGCAACAGAAGTACACACACAGGATAAAGGGTGGTGTCACCGACACACAGCATGGGATAATTTCATGGAAGGTACGCTCACTTGAAAAAGGTGGATGCGCCTAAAATGGCATAAGTATCATAACCCCCCATGGCACTTTATAACAGAGTGCAAGTACAAAAACACACAAGGTGTACAAGATCCCAGAAATGTAGAAGAAGGCACTTTATCTCAGTGCATTTATAGAATAAAGATGCATCAATAGAAGCATACAAGCTCATAAGTCAGAAAGAAGAGTGAGCTAGAAGTACAGTAGAAGAGATCCCAGGACCTGTAGAACCAAGCAATCCACCAGAGTGCATAAACTGCCAAACTCAGAGGAGAGAAAACCTAGAGAAAAATCTGAAAAAAATACCCTTGCAACTAAATAGTTCACTGAACCAGCTTTTTGACGATATTTGGTTTGCCAAAAATGGGGTCTGGATGAGCCAGATATGACCCCCGGAAGCCAAAAATAGACATCAGACTTCAACAGAAAAAAATGCTATTAAAATGGTAGAACCCAAAAACCCAACCTCCATCATCGGAAAGTGCTCGGAAAGAGCTTTCTGACAATATATGGAAGTTGAAAAAAGACCCTCGGATGCTCAAGATAGAGAGAAAACAGACCCGGGGGGCAAAAAAGCCTCAAAATCCTAGTTTTAAGCCCCAGGGGCTAAAAAAATGAACCCCCAGGCGCATAGCGCACGCCAGGGGCTAGGCCGCAGCCCTTGGTCCCACATATGACCGAGCACCTAAACACATATGCCCGCGGGGGCTAAATAAACAACCGCCGGGCGACGTGGGGGTTGCAAATCCTGGCGGAGCGACGACAGGGTGGAGGAACACCAGCGGGGCCGGGGGCTGCTGAAGGGCGGCGCGAGGAGTGGAGGGCACCGGGGGAGGTGGGGGCCATGAAGCAGGGTGGTGGCCGCCGTGACAGAGGTGGGGCACCGGTGGAAAACGCAGGTGGAGCCGTAGATACATGCGTAGCTGGAGGAGCCAGCAGTAGGCGCTGCCGGCGGGGCCGGGCCACGGTGGGGTGGTGGCGGTGCGCCGGTGGCACCATTCAAATTGCACTGGCCATGCTTTTTTTTAAGCATTTTTTTTTTTGAAAATTTTTCCTATCCTGCCTCGTTTCTCATGCCCATACGACCCTAATAGGCCAAGAAATTTCTCCCCAAGGCCCCGATGTCCAAATCAGATGTTCCTTATATGGATTCTGGGGTTTTTGGGCCTTCTGGACACAATCGTGAGGTCGGTTTTAGTCCAAAGTGCCTCAAAAAACAAAGACCCCCCAGAACCAATAAAGAAAGCCAGAAAAACCTCTGAAAACTTCAAACCCTCGCTACTCAACAAAGAATGAATAGCGAACAACAGGAGAGCTCTGATACCATGTTAAGATTAGGCTGAAAGCTACTCTCCGAAGATCACCTACATGCAAACCTATCACGAGAAGAAGCAAGAAACAGATAGAAGAAGAGAAACAGCTATGGAGGCCAAAAAGCTAGAGATATGAAATCCATGTTGAAAAGAATAAAACTTCTATTAACAACAATACTGAATACAATCTCGGTAATGAAATACAAAGCGGTGAGTCCTTATAAAAGGATACAAAAACCCTAAAGAAATATAAACTGCCTAAGTGAAACTTAAGCATAGAGTAAATAGACTAATAATTAAATAATTTAATTATTAGCTATACTAGACTACTCTAACACATTATTGATTCACTCTCATTGAATTCAATCTACAATGCATCTACAAATATGCCTAAGTAATTTATTCCTTTGTCTTTCTTTTTGGAGCTTCTGCTCTGTAGCTCTTTTTTTCCATAGTTCTCCTAGAATATCCACTTTCTCTACAGATAAGCTAGATAGATCCCAATTTGGAATCAAAACTTCTTTATCAAGATCTATCTCATCAGTAATTACTACCTTTTCCTTTCCTTTTGTGTTAGGACTCAGTGAAGGAACAATTTCTTTACCTTTACCTTCCTCATCCTTTTCTTTAGTATTCATTCCAATTAGGTCATTAACCTTTACAGTACCAATTGCTGAATCAATGTTAATTGATGAGTCAATATTGGTAGTAGAAATATCTACCTTGTCTTTCTATGACTCAGGTGTGCTTGGCTTAGTAGTACCTGGACCCTGTTGCTCAGTTACTACATGTTCAGATGTGGATTTTGTAACCTTGACCTTGCTTAGAGGTGCTATATTTTGGATAGGAGATTGGGTTAATGATGCCATTACCTCAACTGCAATTTTCTCAGCATTGGACTCTTCAATTGTCTGTACCTCGGGTAGTGTATCATCATTTTCTTATTTTGGAGGGTCTGTAATCAGTACTTCTACCTCATTATCTTATTTCATCTCAAATATTTATTTCCACACTAATGTGGCACGCTGGACTACATTTTCTATGTTTTTGTTCAATATTTGGAATGCCCTGAATCTGGGGATGTGATTATTTTGATATTTTCTCAAGGATTCTTTTACTTCTTTGCCCTTCATTACATGCATAAATTTCTTCAATGTATATTCCCTATGTCCATTTCATTTTGGACTGCATTGTTCCAGGGAATGGAGACTACCTTGAATAGGTCTTCAGTCGTATAATTCTTCAGCTCGGAGGGGTAATATTTCAATTTTCCCATCTTCTCCACCATTGCTTCTTCAATCTTCTTCTTTTATTCCTTGGTCCTAGAAGCATAATTCAATGACTTTAAAGAACTCATAGCTCTTCCTTTTTGAGTTCCTTAATCTTCTGATCAAGTATGGGTTTTGGTTTAGTGAAAACCATAGTATCATCTTCTTCATTATCATCCTCATCATCACTCAGTACAAGTCTTCTCCTTGATATCCTCAAGGTGACAACAGGGGTAGTGCCTTTTTCCTTTTTTTTTTTGGGTGTTTCCTTCCTCTTCTTCTGTGGAGGTTCAACATCAGTTTCTTCCTTTTCTTCTTCAGATTCAACATCCTCTATTTTAACTATATCCTCTTTACTCGTAGAGATGGCAGAAGAGTCGGAGGTCTTTCCATACTTCCTCTTGAATGTATCAAGCCTCTTCTTTCCTCTTTTCAATATCTTGGGAATCTCCATTTCCAAAGATATCCTGATCTTTTCTTCCTCATATGTTCCAAATGAGGGTGCCTTTCGATTGGTAGGTTCATTTACAAGAGCCTCTATGATATCTTATGTGTCATCTTTGTTGACTTCACATGGCAGGGGTTTTACCCATGCAACCCTAGGATTTACTACTTGTATATAAACCTTATCACAATCAACTCGAAAACATATTTAATCTTTGTAATTCTCAACTTGTTTTTTGGGAATTCTGAACCTACTTTGCATCTTCTATTGGAAACTCTCAAAATATCTATCCATAATGTTGTCAAATTTATCTCCTAGCTCAGCTATGAATTCATTAATCTGATGGATCATTGGTCTATCCTTCTTCCATGCTATTGTTCCTTTGGAGGGAAAGAACTTCTCAACATAAAAGAGTATGCATATTAGAAGAGAACCAAACTTACATGAATTGGATGAGTTGTAATTCTGCTAGGTCAAATACCAGATTCTTCTTCAACACTTTGTATGCTAGGTCAACAACTTCACACAGAACACTTTTGGGTATGCTCAAACTATATATCTTGTGGGCTATAACATAAATGCCAAATTTCAATTCCATATTAGTTACTCTGGTAAGTCTTATGCCTCTTCCATCCCACTTTGAAAGATTTAACTCAGCTTGGTAATCTTGGGCTAGGGTTTTGGTAGCTTTTGAATTATCTAGCATTGGGAACCCAGTGACATGGTGAATTATCTACTTTGTGATCATCACAGGATGTTCCAACCATAGTTGCATGTCATGGACACGGCTAAGAATGTCTCTCATTGATTTTGTCTGGAAATCCCTCAGCATGTGTATCTTTCTTGTCAAACCCTTCATTTCACAGTTCTTATGCTCGGGATTCAGACTTCCATTTTCACATAATTCATCATATTCTTTATTCATCTCAATAGTTCCAAGCTCATGTATGTTGCAGTGATAGAAGCTTCAGATGTCATTAACCAGTAACACTCTCAGAGGGTTTAGGGAATGAGCTCCCATCGGGTCTATCTCCTCCGCAATTGTCAGATGAAGCTTAAGCACTGGAGGATCACAAATTGCATTCATTAATAACATATTACAACCTTTCTTGACCATGCCGTTGGATGTGGATGCCATATTTGTTTGGACAAAAAGATCAAACTTCACCTTCAATCACAAATTCACATTGAATCACTAAGGGCTCTGAATTAATTCATAAATTGAAAGCTTTGTAAGCAATAATATTTACAATCCTTCATTTATAAGAGATTTTCAACCATTAGAGTATTTCATTAAATGATCCATGCATAGTATCTTGCATGACTCAGGTGTTTCTCAGATTCACTCAAAAGCTCGGTTGAAACCAAATTTCCAATTATCAATACTGCCTGACTCAGCTTGGTTAAGCTAGAGTAGGTCGGGTGTAACTAACATTCTAACTTGGGTAGAACTATAATATGTAATCATGCATCAATATGTGAATATGGAATTGGTAGCTTATCTGAAACTGATGTAGGATGGATTGTATTGCACAGCTCTATTCATCTCCTTACATTCCTATTTTGTATTGGTAGATCCACCCAGTTCACTATTTAGGGTGTCATTAGATCCTTCATTGCTTTGATCTGAATTATATGAGGATTTCCTTACCCATTTCTTTCTCATCTGAGTTCTGATTTCTGAGACTTTGGCTTTTCCATTCTCAAAACCAGTATCAAATTTTTTTCTATTCATACAGTTCTTGCTTGGATGACCGAGTTGCTTGCACACATAACATCTCTTAGTAGGATCCCTTTTTTTGAAGTGAGTCTTCATACAATTTGCACCAACATGTCCATATTCACCACAATGACAAAATTTGTACCATGTGTTGTAATCCCAACCAAATATTTCTTTGGCTAATTGTTCAGCAGGATTCCAGTTCTTAGTTCTGCACTTGGAAGATCTATGACCTTGTTTTTTGCACTTGTAGCATTTTCCTTCAAAATTAGGTTTCTCTTTGCATTCACTTTCTCTATGTCCATGTTTGTTACAAATCTAGCATTTTCCATTAAATTTTGACTTTTCATTGCTCCAACATTTATTTTATGTGTGCCCTAACTTACCACAATGATTGTATGTAGGTTTGTTTTTCCTTTGAGCTCATTGTTGTGAGGATTCACCTCATTCAGTATAACCTAATATAGTATGTCCATGATGTCTAAATTTTGTTTCCTGATCCATGCTAGTTTGTGAATTCATCATACTTTCATTTGTTTGATTTTAAACATTGAGATCATTCTGCAGTCTTTCATTTTCTGTTCTTAGATTGATAACTTCCTGTGTTGCATTGCTGAGTTGACTTACCAAATCATCTTGTTCAAGTGTCAAGTGTTGGATTTCATTTTATTTTCTTCTAATCTTGTACTCAGCAGTCTTTTATCTTCTTGTGCTATATTTTTGTCATCTTCTGCTTTGTTCTTTAGTTCCATGACTTCATATATTCTGATTGACTGAATTTCCTATTCTCTCTTCAACTTTCTGACTTCTTCATGTAAAGTGAGATTCTTTGTAAGTAATTCTTCAAGGGCTGCATCAGCTTATTCAGAAATTTTATCCTTGCAAAAGTCTTCAATTCTTTCTTCTATATAGTTCTTGTCATTCATCTGTACTGCTAATTATTTTCTTCTTTTCAGAGAAAGAGAGAGCTTCTCCTTAAGTTTCATGATCTGATCCATGACAAATTTAAGATCTATCTTTTCATTCTCGATGGCTTTCTCCATTCTATATGTTTCCATAGCCTATGGTATTTTCTCTAGTTGTTAAACTTCTGATAAGAGAACCACTTCTTTGGTACCAATTGTTGGAAATATATGATGCACCCAGTGACTGAGAGGGGGGGAGAATCAAGAACCAATAAAACTTAATCATTGTAATCCATAATTAGATTAAATTATTTATTTGCATGCATAGATCTTGAAAGTAAAGATTCATACAGAACACATAACACAATATTTGGTTACCCAGAAATATTCAAAAAGAAAGTGAAACTGGGGTGGGGATGATACCCACAAGATTTAGTACTGCAGTATAAATTTAGCCTGTTAGAGCTTACACTGACCACTTCTGATGGCCTGCCCTATTAGGAGAATAGAAAGGAGTGTTAGGTCCACCTTATTAAGTGATTTTGTACAATACAATAAGTAATGCAATTTTGTTAAGAGATTTAAAGAAAGGACTATTAGGTCCACCTTGTTAAAGGATTTCACTAATCCACCTGTGAGAATGAACCAGTTGATGATCTTCTCTCTGCAACTATGATTGCTATATAAGATCCTTTTGAATATAACTGATCACCTGAATATGAGAGATGAGACTTTGTTGTCCTGAATACTTATGTTCTTAATCAAACTGCCATTCGCATGTCTTTACACTTATGTATACATTCTTACTTATTGTTTTCACACATTGGATAAAATAAACTATCTTACATATATATCTTTATCCAACAATTAACTTTGTAAGTCGTCTTGTAATAAGAAAAATTATGTTTAACAATATATGCAAGGTTGACTTCAAACTGTCACTCGGGTCTAGAATTCTACTCGGGTGATAAACTGTCACTCGGGTGATACTGTAAATCATGTGGGTCATACTAATCACTTGGGTAATGTTGATCACTCAGGCAATGTTGATCACTTGGGCAATGCTAATCACTCAGGATTTTGCATAATGCTTGTTGGCTCGGTTGACACTAGTTAACTAAGTGTTTTGACACTAATTGACAATGTCTTGCCATAAGGTCTACACCTTTTAGAACTGAAGAGAAGGCTTGGAGTCACCTCTTGGAATTGAAGAGTTGAATTGGAGTTACCTCTTGGAACTGAAGAGTTTAATTGGAGTTACCTCTTGAAAATGAAGAGTTTAATTGTAGTTACCTCTTGGAACTGAAGAGTTGATTTATTTGAGTATTTATTTAATTTTAAAAATTAAAATACTCAAACATGAGATAATTCAATTCTATTTTGATTTAAAATTGAATATTTGAATGAAATTAAATTAATTTAATTAGAAGGATAAATTAATAAGTTTAAATATTTGATTTTAAAATTTAGGAAATTAAATTAATTAAAATTTATTAATTAAATAAAATTATTTATTTTAATTAGTTTTGATGAAATTATTGAATGATTAGATGATTGGATTTATATGTAATAAGATAGTCAATGAAAGATTAAAAAACATTAATTTATAGAGGGAAATTAGCAATTTAATGTATGACTACAAGTATATCCATTTTGGGGTGTCTACAGTAACAATCACTTCATCCATCACTGTAGACACCCAACGCTATTTAGCTTGGACAAAGGAACAGCTAGAGATTAAAACAATTTATGGGCCCTCCCCAAATGCAGTCTATGGAAAGTCACAAAAGTTGCAGAATAATGTCAATCCACCGATAGAAAGGGAGGGTGTCGTCCATAGGCAGTTCAAGTAACCCAAGTACAGTTTCACCAAAATAAGGGAATGACTCCCAAAATAAGACCATAGGAGATCAATCCACCCTGAGCACTTACTTGAGCTTTATAAATCACCAGTGGAGGAATCATGGTAGAGAAACCAATCAACAATTGTAATCGAGATGCATCTCAACACCTTCACTACCAAAACATAGGAGTGTGGAGAAGTGGTTCGTCATGAGTTCCAAGACACACCCAACATGCATGCAGCTCACTTAGGAAAGATAATGGAGGAGTGAATGAAACGTGAACAGTAAAGGCATCTCACCCAAACGTCTAAGCCTGTTAAAGGAACATGCCTGATGCAATATCATGAAGGTCATGGAATTAATGAAAATTTACAAGGCAAAGAAAATCCCACCCCAGCGCAAGTCAAAGGAGGCAAAGGAATCTCCCAACTTAAGAAAAATCCTCCACTTCCCCAAAAGTGCGCCCATACGGAAATATGAGCAGAAATGTGACATGGTCATGAAAAAAGTTAATAATTCTCCACTTCCCCTAAATTGCGCCCAGGCTGACATATGAGCGGAAATATGACAAAGTCATGGAATTTTTCAAAGTTGAAAATCCTGAACACCCTCTTGAGTGCGCTCTAGCGCATTTCCCTTCAAGTGAAGGAATTTTCAAGCTTGATAAAATGCAGAATGAGGTGCAATTTGCGGTCTATTGCAATTTAGTCAAGGTCGTGGATTGTTTAGAAATAAAAGGTTCAACACCTTGGTAGATATGTGGTCCAGAACTTCGGGAGAGAAAGACAAATGCTAAAAGTAAAAAATGGGAAATTCTTGAAAAATTGGAAATGTTGAAAGTTTCAAAATTTTGAAAATTTTAAAAAATTCTAAATTTTGAAAATTTTAAAAAATTCTAAATTTTGTAAAAATGGGAAAATTGGAAAGTTGAAAATATCTCAAAATCTTGGGAAAATTCAAAAGCTTAAAAAATGAAAAATTAGAAAATTTGGCAAACCTTGGAAAATTCCAAAGTTTAGGAAAAATGGAAAAATTCAAAAATTGAAGATCCTCAGAAAATTTAAAATCTTGATAAAATTTCAAAAATTTTGGAAAGTTGAAAATTTCAAAAATCTTGGAAAGTTGAAAATTTTGAAAATCATAGAAACTTGAAAATTTCAAAAATCTTGGAAAGTTAAATTTTTTTAAAAATCGTGGAAATTTGAAAATTTCAAAAATCTTGGAGAAATTGAAAATTTCAAAATCCTGAACCATGAAATGGAAAACTTCAGAAAAATTTGAAACCTTGGAGAAAATGAAAATTTGAAAATTCCTGAAAAATGAAAAAATTGAAAATGTTGAAAGTTTTGGAGAAATGGATATCATTGAAATTTTGAAAATCTTGGAAAAATGGAAAATTCTGGAATCTCGAAAAAATAAAAAATTGGAAATCTTGAAAAACTTCAAAAATATTGGAAAAATGGAAAATGGTGAAATTGAAAGAACTAGATTTTGGATGTTAGAAATAATTCAAATTGGCTCAGTGAAAGAATGTTCTGATCTTTTTTCAAACATGCACCCATGGATGAAGTGTAATGGTGAGGGATTTTAGAGAATTTAATAAGAAGTGTGAAGCTTTAAAGAAAAGCGTTCAAGTTTTGAAATGTGAGAGAGAGAGAGAGAGAGAGAGTTGTATTAAGGTCAAAGAATTAAGAATGAGGCTGTGAATTTGAGAAAGAAATTTTGCAGTAAGTCAAAAATTGAAGGAATAGGGCGTGGATTTCTTTAGGAGAGAGAAAATCTCTTTCTAGAGATAGAGTGGAGAGTTTATAATGAAATTTTTGAATTTTCTTGGCTAGAGTCTAAATTCATTGTATGAGTCAAGAAATTTAATTTTCCATTCTTCACATGTTCTTACGTCATTCATTTTGTTTTGCAAGTGGAAGAATTCCAGTTGTTGATGCTCAAGGGAGATATTCAGGTCATAGTGTTCCAATACCAGTTTAGGGTGTGCAAGGTTGGAAACTTCAAAGATCATAGTTCAAGTGTGGATACAAAGAAGGAATAATGTAACATTTTTTTCTCTAAAAGTCCAAAACCATGATCACGAAGTTCTAGAATGACGGAATCATCGAAGGAGTCCATTTCATTTCAAGAGGATGAATTCCTAAAGTAGGCGCATGGGAGAAGAAAAATGGCCAAGGAAGATATTTTTAAAAGGAAGTAATCAAAGTTGAATCTGGGTTACAAAATGGAGTAGTTAGGAAAGACCCAAGCTTATGTGGCATCCATCATGCTAACTTGTCGCCCAGTCTTCTCTTTCGGCTAGGAAAAGGTTCATCATGTCAAATTCAACGCATTTAAGGAAGGGAATAAAGAATATTCTATTCAAGGAAGACAAAGCATTTAATACATAGTGAGATTTCTATTAGAACAACTGAGAGGGGGGGGGAGGTGAATCAGTGGCCTAAAAAATATTCAAATAAATCAACCCAAAAACTTAGTACCAAAATTATAAGCCTCTAGTTATCTTCAGTCCTACAAGATTTATGCCTTGAAATAATCTTATCAAATAACTACTGCTCAGAATTCACTATTAAACCTTATTCTTAATCTATACTGAATAACAGTCTATCCTTTACCAAAATACAGTAAATAACTTAGTGTTTATCGATCCATCCTGTTTTAGTAATGTGTAAGAAAAAAATTAAAGAAATGACTCATAAACACATTTGACACATGTATTTTTAATGTGGAAACCCTGTTAAGGGAAAAACCACTTGGGACCGGTAACCTAAAATTTTCACTCTTCTAAAGTGAGTTCGGTGAAGAGCCAACCCTATTAAAGGTTACAAACACACTATTAAGTGCGACCTTATTAGAGGATTTATCACTAACAGTTTATCACTTGATATCTGGGATTTCACTATGCTATCTTCATGATAAACCTTTTGATACTCCTTGGGATGTATCTCAATATATAATGGATTGTTAGATCCCGCTCGGTTAAGAGCCTTTCTGAATCAATGTTTAAACTGAAATAGTATATGATATGTTGATAAATGCAACTTAGAATTGCAGATTTTCAGATCTATTGTAAGCTCATAATTCCTTTCTGATCAATGTTTCCCTTTTATACCTTTGCTCCACTTCTTTCTGCTCGGTGATGTTGTGCTTCTCTGTTTCTCGGTGTCCACATAAATCTTTAGCTCTGTTCTTTAGCTTGTTTGATCAAGACTATATGAAGTCTTTCTTCGTCAATATCTCTTCAACATCTTCTTCTCTATTCACCCACCTAATTCATAATGAATTATCTTGTCTCTCTTATAGACATAATTTCACTGTTTCTAAGTCCTTGTCTTTCTTGTTCTTGGCGTGATCCAAAATTCTCGCCTTTCTTGCTTTAAAGTTTTACTTTAGTTTTATCCCGTAGATTTCTCTTTGACAACTGGAATAAAATAAATTTGAAACTCTAGCTTATCTCTGGCTTTTAACTTGTTGATGAAAATAATGTAATCAACCAGTTAACTCCATATTTAGCTCTTGCCAGCTATGTCTTTTGTTGTTTCTTGAACTTCAGTTATTTTTGGTGTTTAACTTCTTGTTTTCTCCAGTCTTGACTTCTATTGTCCTTGAGCATCTCTGTCCATCGGGGTTTTCTATCCGTCAGGTAACGCTGTGGTTCTGCTCGTCGGTAATTCTTGCTTGGGTTTCTTTGTTGAGTATTGTTGTGACCCTTCTCTCAGGTTTCTCTATCCGTCAGGGTTCACTGTCTATCAGTGTTTGTTCTCACTTAGTGTATACTGAACTTTTATGCATTACTGATAGAATATATTTTATCTCTCTTATTCCTTGAAGTCTTTGACACTATGTATATAACCAATCAGATTATATCCAGTTGACATGAATGACAATATAATACATTAACTGATTTAATGTCTTGTATTAACTTTTTGCATCTCCATGATCATCAACTTAACATTTTAAAGGATTCAATCAATTATAGTTCATTAATCTCTCCATTTGGCATTGATAGTAACATACTATATTACTACTAATACAATATGAAATATATCAGTTGTAGTTCATCAATCTACCAAAAATTTTCTATAACCAATCCAAATATCTGGCTATCGGTAAGCTCTTCTAGCTTAGATTTGTTTCTTGAAAATTAATTTCTTCAATCTTTATTCCCTTCATTGGATAGATGTAGAATCTCTTCTTTGATGTTATCCCTCCCTTTGACTTTTCCTTTCCTTGATCATCTCTTTTTCCTTTGAGAGCATTAGATATACTTGTTAGTAATAACTTAGAGGGGGGGGGGTGTGAATCAGTGGCCTCAAAAATTAATCCTTAAATCAACCCTTCAACTCTTATATCCACTAATTAGTTCTCAAGTTATCTTTTGTCCTACAAGATGAATGCCTTGAACAACTTATATCAATTTACTACTTGTCGGATTTCTCTGTTAAACCTTCTTCTTAATGTTTACCGATAAGAAGTTATCAATTTACTGAAATACAATAAATATGCAGAGTATACCGATATATCCAGAATGAATTATGTAAGATACAAAATAGTAAAGAAATATATCATACACATATAAAACATGGATTTTAACGTGGAAACCCTGTTAAGGGAAATAAACCACTGGGACCAGTACCCCAAATTTTCACTCTTCTAAAGTGAGCCCTGTTAGGAGCCAACCCTGTTAAAGGTTACAAACACATTGTTAGGTGTGACCTTGTTAGAGGATTTTACACATATAGGTTGTCGGGTAATACCACAACAGTGGGTTACACTTTTTGGGAGGAAGGAATTCACCCCGAAAAGCGTGGCCCACTAAAAAATGTTTGATACTTTCGATCGGAACAAAAGAAAACTTTCAATCAGAAGTGGCTAACTTTCGAACAAAAGTACCTAAAATGGGTACTTTCGATCAGAAGTTACTTTCGATCGAAAGTACCTAGTTACTTTCGATCAAAAGTAACCTAGTTACTTTCGATCGAAAGTAACTAGGTTTTATTTTGGCAGAATAAAACCCGCTGAAACAGTCATTTTGACAATTTCGGCTGGGTTGAAAGTGATAGAGAATAGTGGCTTCTATTTGACCAAACGTCAATTATCAGGTTTTTCACATTTCTAATTTGCATATTTTATTGTTTTATAATATATATTGTTTGTATATATGCATTTTAATGTTTATATATATATTGTATGTAAATTTGTATATATATGCATATATATGTGTATATATATGTATATATACATGTATATGTGTATATATACATGTATATGTGTATATATGCATATATGTGTATATATATGCATATATGTGCATATATATGTGTATAATGTGTATATGTGTGTATATATATATATGTGTGTGTGTGTGTGTGTATGTGCATATATATATATATATGCATATATATATATATGCATATATATATATATGCATATATATATATATATATATCT
>MU223519.1:426697-444364 GCA_018584345.1 Thuja plicata | reverse complement strand
CAAGGTATGTCAAAATTACGGTTGACTCTACTTCAAACGTTCATAAAATATGCAATAATCATGATAATGTCATCAAACCAATTGCATGCCCTCCGTATGGATGTTACAAAACCAAATTCAAAAGAAGAACACTGATATCTATTTTAGAAAAAAAGTTATGTTGTACGAAGTCATTGTACCTTTTTGAAAAAGACATTTTCAGCAACATAGCAGTTTTAGTGGGAGAAAAAAAAACTATTAAAATCAATTCAAATATATATATATATATATATATATATATATATATATTTAGAATCTAGATAGAAAATCCTAAAAGACTCTAGTTTACTTCATCTTCCGATTTCAAATAGTTTAACGACAATATGCATCCGAATGTGAAAGTTTTTCTCAAAATGTAGAGTTCAATGTCTGTTTAGGTAAAAAAGTGTAACCCACTATTGTGGTATCACCCTGTCATTTAGTATCAAGCATCTAATGTTTCCATCCTTGAATCAGCCCCTCTCTTAGAATGTCAATAGGGATCGGAAATATCCAATGCTACTTTCATGAATAAACCTTTTTGGCACTCCTTGGGATGTACCTCAATATATAGAAAACTTTTAAGTCCTGCTCTATTAAGAGACTTGATGCTTCAATGGTTAAACTCAAACAGTATGACCTATTTCTAATGCAAATTGAATTGCATATTTTTAGATCTATTTAAGTACGTTACCTCTCTGATCAATGTATCAATTCAATTCTTTTGTGCTCCATACTTTCTACTCTGTAATGTTACGCTCACTATTCGACAGTGTCTGCAGAATTCCTTAGCTCCCGTTCAGCTTGATTGATCAGTACTGCATGAATTTGTTCTTCATTAGTTTCTCTTTAGCATCCTCTTTTCACTCACTCCCCGTAATCCCCTTTTCATGAATGTATATAGAAAATGAATTAAGCTTGTCTCTTATATAGACATGATATTCATTGTTTCTTTATTCTTGATTCTTGATTCTTGGTGTGAAAAACAATTCAGCCAATTAGATTTAAAGCATAACTCCTGATTTGTCTCGTATTTATCTTCATGCCAACTATATAAATCAGCTTTAACTCAATTACTTAACTCTGGTCTAATAAAACAAAGAAAACAACTAGTTAGGTCTATCTTTAGCTCTTGCCAGCTAGATATTTTGTTATTTTCTAAACTCTCTAGTCCGTCGGTCAACTCTTCAGTTAGTCATCGGTGAAAAATGTCAATTTCATCGATGTGACTCCAGTTAGCTTTGGGAGCTTCGCACATGATTGGACTTTTACTCGTCAGGCAACTCTATTTTCAGCTCATCGGGCATCCTATGATTTTTCTTCGTCAGGAAACATAGTCTTCTTCTTGTCGGGTATCATTGTGACTAATCTTCTTTGCCTTTATCGATGGTGTATACTTCATTAGTGTTGTCTATCACTTAGTGAATACTTGACTTTTATGTATTATTGAAAGCAGAACTTTTGTTCCATTGATTCTCTGAAGTCTTTGGCAATATATACATGACCGTATAGATGATATCAAGTTGACATCAATGACAATACAAACCATTAACCGATTTAATGCCTTGCATTATCTTCAACTTAACATTATCAAACATTCAATCAGTTACATGTCACCAATCTCTCCCTTTGGCATTGATGGAAACATACTATATTATCACACTATACTATTTCTAATACAATATGAAATACAATCATTGAGATTCATCAAACTACCAGTATTTTTGTTTGATAACCGATAAATATCTGAACTTTCGTAAGCTCTATTTTAGATTAGATTTGATTCCTACAGTTCTCTTTCTTTTGATGTGTTGTGACCTCTCCTTGTGTCAATTGATTTCTTTTGACTGTTCTCCTATTTTGATGTCTTTTTATCTTGTCAATAGCTCTCCCTTAGAATATGATCTCTCCCTATTGGAGTAATCTGATAATGAATAATCTTGTGATAATATGGATAATCTCTCTCCGTTTGACAATAATGCGAAACAAATAGTTTAAAAATATCTGACATTCATGTCAAACAATCATTTTTCTCCTATCCATAATATATTCCTTGAATTACCCTTATCCATTAGCAATATGGCAATATGCTTTGGTTCTCAGTTCTGATATATACATGTCTGTATATAGATGTAGCTTTGAATTTCATCTCTTTGCTTGCATCAACATGAATGATATTCTGATAATGTGTAGATTGATGCAGACTTTAGTCATTTTACTGACTAGTAGACAAGGGTTTTACCCCTAGTCTCTTTATTAAGTACTCAAATGTATCCTTGGGCAGTGGCTTGGTGAAGATATCAGCTAATTGTTCTTTGGATTACACATACTCAAGTATCACCTCTTTTTCTTGAACTTGTTCTCTCAAGTAATGATACTTGATGGCAATGTTTTTAGTCTTAGCATGCATGATTGGATTCTTGGAAATGTTTATTGCACTGGTGTTACACAATAGATAATCACTGGTTCTAAGATCTTCATATGCATACCTTCTAGTAACTATTTGATCCATGCAATATTTGAGAAATTTGTAGTAGCAACAACATACTTTGCTTCTATAGTAGACTAAGAGATGCATCCTTGCTTCTTGCTAATCTATGTGACAAGTCTGTCACCCATAAAGAATGCTCCTCCAATTGTGCTCTTCCGGTCATCAAGATTTTCAGCCCAATCAACATCGGTAAACACCTTAAGTTCAAATTTTCCTTCTCTTCTATACCATAAGCCAAATTCCTTAGTATTCTTTAGATATCTTAGAATTCTTTTCACAACAGTCATATGTGATTCCCTGGGGTTAGAAAAAAATCTAGCAACAATTCCTACTGCATGTGCAATGTCCATTCTAGTGTGTACAACATACATGAGTTTTCCAATCATTGATCTGTACAAAGTCTAATTTACCTTTGTTGTCTTGTCCTCCTTTGACAACTTACATCCAGTAGCCATCGGTGTTCCAACTGGTTTGGATTCTTCTATCTTGAATATTTTCAAGACCTCTTTGATGTACTTTGACTGTGTAATGAAAATACCTTCTCCTTGTCGCATGATCTGGAGACCAAGAAAGAACTTGATCCATCCAAACATAGACATCTCAAATTATTTTCTCATCTCATTAGCAAATGATTTGCATAGCATATCATTGCCTCCAAATATGATTTCATCAACAAATATTTCAGAAATCAAGGTGTTAGAATCAGTATCTTCTTTTAAATAAAGATTACGGTTTTCACTAGTCCTTACAAATCCAATACTTATTAGATAGTAATGAAGTCGTTCATACCAGGCTCTAGCAGCTTGTTTCAATCCATACAAGGCTTTGTGAAGTCTACATACCATGTCCCTCTTGTCTGGATCAACAAACCCTTCTGGTTGTTCAATGTATACCTCTTCTTCAAGTATTCAATTTAGGAATGCTAACTTGACATCCATTTGGTATACATTGAATCCTTTGAATGCAACATAAGAAAGTAATATTCTTACTCCTTCTAGCCTAGCAATAGGTGCAAAGGTCTCTCCATAGTCTATACCTTCCTCTTGTGCATATCCCTTGCATACTAGTCTTGATTTGTTCCTTGTGACTTCTCCATTCTCATTCAGCTTATTCCTAAATATCCATTTTGTACCGATGACATTCTCATCATATGGTCTTGGCATAAGTGACCATGTTTTATTTTTCTCAATCTTCTCAATCTCATCATTCATAGCACTTATCCATTCCTCATTATCTAGTGCAGTATTGACAAATTTTGCCTCAAACTCACAAATTAAACAATTTGAGTTTAAAGACTTACTTCTTGTTCTTGTACCAGCTTTCTTATCTCCTATGATCTAGACCTCTGGATGGTTCCTTCTTATGCATCTTGCAAGTATAGGTACAGTTCTTTGTCTATCATTTTGATTATTATTTTGTTCTTCATTTTTCTCTTCATCACCTTGCACATTATCTTGATCATTATCCTGACCGTCAATATTTGCAGCCTGATACTCAGGAGTAATGATTGGTAGCTCAAGGGCTCTACATTATTGGTAGGGTAGACTGTCAGGTTCCTCATTGTAAGTGAACTTATTATAGTCCTTCAGTTCCTTAGTGATTTCTTGTTCATTCTTCTCTACAAATTCATCTATCTTTACATTTGCCCTTTCAATAATTTTTTTAGAGGCTTTGTTTAGACATTTGTAAGCCTTGCTCTTGGTAGAATACCCTAGAAAAATTCCTTCATCACTTTTTGAGTCAATTTTTCCATTTCTATCATCTTTTAAGATATAAAATTGACTGCCAAAATTTTTGAAATAACTTACATTGGGTGTGTATCCATACCATAGCTCATAAGGTGTCTTCTTGGTGTCTTTCTTCAATTGTACTTTGTTCAGTGTGTAAACAGTAGTACTGATAGCTTCCCTCCAGAATATTTGGGTGATGCCTTTTTCTATCATCAATGTTCTAGAACAATCAACTATTGATATATTCCTTCTCTTAGCAATCCCATTTTGCTATGGTGTTCTTGGTGCAAAAACCTATATTTTTATACCATGCTCATTACAAAATTTAGTGAATTCATCTAATATAAACTCACCTCCTCTATATGATCTCAAACATTTTAGATCCTTAGCACTTTTTTTCTCTACCATAGCCTTATACCATTTAAACATCTTAAATGCTTCTGATTTATCTTTTAGAAACATAACTGTCATCATTCTAGAGTAATCATCAACAAAGAGAATAAAATATCTATCTCCATAATAACTCTTTGTCCTCATAGGTCCACATAAATCAGTATGGACTAATTCTAGAATTGCATCAAATGTATGGGTTTTGCTTTTGATACTAGACATTGTCATTTTACCTTTTTGACAATTTTTACACATGATGTTATCGGGCTTGGTCATTGTCAATAAGCCTCTGACATTTCTCTTTTTGCTAATTTTTATCATGTTGTTAAAGTTCACATGACACAGTCTTTTGTGCCATAACCATATGTCTTTGTTTGTATAAATCAAACATGTGGAGTCTATATCATTCAGATAGAATAAGTTGCCTTTTGTCTGTTCACCAGTACCAATCAGATTTACAGATTTGTTGAAGATCTTTGCCTTCTTATTTTCAAATGCAACTTTGTGACCTGAATTATTCAACTGAGAAATACTCAATAGATTATAATTCAATCCATTTACCCAATAAGCATTCTCACACTTTATCTGGTTATTCAATATTATTTTTCCTCTACCTTCAACTAGACAAGGTGTGTTATTTCCCATTCTTATTGATCCACCCTTGTAGTATTCAAAAGTCTCAAACTTTTTCTTATCACCGATCATATGATGAGTGCAGCCACTATCTATGATCCAAACATCATTTTTGATAATTTTAGATATGAGAGCCATTTCCACATACCTTTCTTCATCATCATCTGAATCATCTTTTACAGCCACAAACACCATCTTGATGTATTCATCAGATTGGGTTTTAGTATCATCATCCTTGCATTTTTCTAGGTAGCTGACCTTCTTTCCTTTGTCTGTATAGTCTTGGGTATCTCTTCTTTTTTATTTTCGGTAGCTTCTATAATCACCTCTGTTAGACTTCTTCTCAAAAGATCTGTCATTACTTTTGTTAGTACATCTTGCAGCAAAATGTCCAATCTCTTTGCAATTAAAACAAATAAGTGGTAAATTACCTCTGTATTTACCTTTGCCTCTCTACATTATTCTGGGCATAAGTGCTTCAATTTCATCAAGATCATCTTCTTCATTTTCACTATCACTATCTTTTCTCGTAGTGTTTTTGTGACTTGATTTACTTATTCTCATAGTAGTTTTGAATGAAGACTCTATGTTTGGTAAGACACTATTATCAAATTTATTCATCTCAAATGAAATCAGTCTTCCAATTAAATTGTCTAGAGTAACATTGCTATTTGCTACTGCTCTCATTTCTTGAATGGTAGATACTTTAATAGCATAAGTAGGCAGTAAGGTTCTTAGAATTTTAATTACCACTGTATCTTCTTCTAGTACACCTCCAACTCCTCGGATAGCATTGACTACTTCTTTAATTCTTGTGTTGTACTGAGTGAGCTTTTCTCCTTCTTTCATTTTGAGATCATCAAACTTTCCTCTAAGGATTTCTTCCTTTGCTCTCAAAATTTTTTTGTCACCACCATGTACAAGATTCAATTTGTCCCACATCTGCTTTGCAGTTTTTCATTCTTTGACATCTTCAAATTCAGCATCAGAGAGTGAGGAAGCAAGCTCTATCATCATGTTGTTATGTTCATGCTTCTCTCTCATTTGTTCAACTGTTGGCGCTCTTGTGGGAAACACATATTTAGTTTCTAGGAATTGAGTAACATCATTACCAATACCTAATAGGTGGGGTCTTATTCTGCTCTGCCATCAAGAAAAATTATCTTTGTTCAACTTGGGCACATCTTGTCTGTTCATCTTTTGATCTTTGGCTTAGGTCTTGAAATCTTTCTTCTAAGCACACAAGCTCTGATACCAATTGTTAGTAATAATTGAGATGGGTGGGGAGGATGAATCAGTGGCCTCAAAAATTAATCCTTAAATCAACCCTTCAACTCTTATAACCACTAATTATTTCTCAAGTTATCTTTTCTCCTACAAGATGAATGCCTTGAACAACTTATATCAATTTACTACTATTTGGATTGCTCTATTAATCCATCTTCTTAATGTTTACCGATAAGTAGTTATCAATTTACCCAAATACAGTAAATATGTAGAGTATACCGATATATCTAGAATAAATTATGTAAGATACAAAACAGTAAATAAATATATCATACACACATATAAAAAATGGATTTTAACATAGAAACCATGTTAAGAGAAAAAAAACCACTAAGACCGATACCCCAAATTTTCACTCTTCTGAAGTGAGCCCTGTTAGGAGCCAACCATGTTAAAGGTTACAAACACACTGTTAGGTGTTACCTTGTTAGATGATTTTACACCTATAGATTGTCACTTAGTATCAGGCATCTAATGCTACCATCCTTGAATCAACCTCTCTCTTAGACTGTCAATAGGAATCATGCATATCAAATGCTACTTTCATGAATCAACCTTTTTGGCACTCATTGGGATGTACCTCAATTTATAGAAGACTGTTAAGTCCTGCTCTGTTAAGAGACTTAATTCTTTAATGGTTAAACTGAAACAATATGACATGTTTCTAATGCAATTTGAATTGCAAATTTTCAGATCTATTTAAGTACATTACCTCTCTGATCAATGTATCAATTCAATTCTTTTGTGCTCCAAACTTTATACTTTGTGATGTTGTTCTCAATGTTCATCGGTGTCTATAGAATTCCTTAGCTCTCCTTTAGCTTGATTGATCACAACTGCATGAAGTTTTTCTTCATCAGTTTCTCTTTAGTGTCCTCTTTTCATTCACTCCCCTTAATCCCCTTTTCCTGAATGTATATAGAAAATGAATTAAGCATGTCTCTTATATAGACATGATATTCATTATTTCTTGATTCTTGATTCTTAGTTCTTGGTGTGAAAGACAATCTAGCCAATTAGATTTAAATAATAAGTCCTGATTTGTCTCATAGTTATCTTCATGCCAACTGTATAAATCAACTTTAAATCAATTACTTAACTCTAGTAAAATAAAATAAAGAAAACAACTAGTTAAGTCCATCTTTAGCTCTTTCCAGCTAGATATTTTTTCATTTTCTGAACTCTTTGTTCCATTGGTCAGCTCTTCAGTTAGTTGTCAGTGAACACTGCCAGTTCTGTCGGTGTGACTCCAGTTAGATTTGAGATCTCCGTCCGTTAGGAATCATTGGATTTTTACTCGTCGGGCAACTCTATTTTCAGCTTGTTAGGCATCCTATGATTTTTCTTCATCGGGAAACACTATCTTCTGCTTGTTGGGTATCACTATGACTATTCTTCTTTTCCTTTACCGATGGTGTGCACTCCGTCAGTGTTGTCTGTCACTTAGCGAATACTTGACTTTTATGTATTGTTGAAAGCATAACTTTTGTTCCATTGATTCTCTAAAGTCTTTGGCATTATTTACATGACCATATAGATGATATCAAGTTGACATCAATAACAATACAAACCATTAACTAATTTAATTCCTTGCATTATCTTCAACTTAACATTATCAAACATTCAATCAGTTACATGTCATCAATACTATCTCCCTTAAGTCATCTCTCCTTTAGTATATTTCTCTCCCTTTTGATAGTCATGATGGATATTTTATATCGATATATTCTCTTCCTTTTTGGATATTTTCTCCCTTACATGTTACATCTCTCCCTTTGACAACAATGCCAAGGTTATATCTCTTAATTTAATATATTCCTTGAATTTCCCTATCTATCAACAGTACAATGACTCTGTTGTTCGGTGTAGATAACTAAATTTCTTTGTACTGATGTATCTTTGCAATCCATCTCTTTTCTTGCATAAACATGAATGCTATTCTTATATTGTGTAGGCTGATGCAGCTTTATGGTCATCTTAGTGACTAATAGATAAGTGTCAGACCCCTAGTCTCTTTCTCTGGTACTCAAATGTATCTTTAGGCAATGGCTTTGCGAATATGTCACCAAATTTTTCCTTAGATTGAACATATTATTGTATCACCTCCTTCTCTTGTACTCGTTCTCCTAAGTAATGATAGTTGATAGAAATATGCTTAGTTTTAGCATGCATGATTGGATTCTTTGATATTTTTATTGCACTGTTATTATCACAATAGATAATCACTGGTTTAGGAATTTTCATATTCATACGTTTCAGTAATTTCTTGATCCATGCAATGTTAGAGAAATTTGTAGCAATAGCAACATTCTTCTTCTATAGTAGATTGTGAGATGCATCCTTACTTCTTACTAATCCATGTGACAAGTCTTTCACCCATGAAGAATGCTCCTCCAGTTGTGCTCTTCCTATCATCTAAGTTTTGAGCCCAATCAACATCTGTATAGACCTAAAGGTTAAATTTTCCTTCTGTTTTATACCATAAGCCATAGTCTTCAGTATTATATAGATATCTTAGAATTCTCTTTACAACAGTCATGTGTGATTCTTTGGGATTAGCATAGAATCTTGCAACTATTCCAATTGCATGTGCTATATCTAGTCTTGTATGAACAACATACATTAGTTTTCCAATCATTGAACTATATAGAGTTTGACTTACCTCATTTGACATATCTTCTTTTGTCAGCTTGTATCTGGTTTCCATAGGTGTTCCAACTAGTTTGGAATCTTCCATCTTGAATATCTTCAACACTTCCTTGATGTATTTGGATTTTGTAATATATATGTGTGCATCCTGTTGAAGAATCTATAGAGAAAGAAATAGTTTGATCTCCCCAAACATTTACATCTCAAACTCTTTTCTCATTTCATTAGAAAATGATTTTCATAACATATCATTACCCCCAAATATGATATCATCAACAAATATTTTAGCAATTAGAATATTGTCATCAAAATCTTCTTTTAAGTACAGATTATTGTTTTCACTTGTTCTTATAAATCAAAAACTTATGAGATAGGACTGAAGTCTTTCATACCAGGCTCTAGGTACTTGTTTCAATCTATACATGTCTTTTTGCAGTCTAAAAACCATGTTTCTCTTGTTAGGATCAATAAACCCTTATGGTTGTTCAATGTATATGGTGCAGGAGCACACCTAGGCTAACGTTCATAGTTGTAATGTTTTGGCTTGTACTTGACATTGGCCAAGTCAAGATAGTGTGTTTAGTTTATACCTTAGAAGGTCATTGGATTATGGACTAGGTGAGTTAGTCATTAGGACTAAGGTCACCAAAATAGTCATTGTTAGTAGCTTTTTAATTTTCTTAGGCTTAGAAGATTAGTGATGGATTTGAGCTTTGAATGTATCCTAAACACATAAATGTTTTCATAGAGATGCTTGGAGGCCATTAATGAATTTGGTTCCTCAAAATAAAGAAGTTAGAGGTGCTAAGAATTAGGAATTTGGCATAATGGCAAAGATGCTAAAAGTTGTTACAATGTTGTCATGACACATTTGCAATTATTGCAAATGTTGCATGCAACTTGGTTACTTAGGATCCCCCTAAAAGGTAGGAGTGGGAGATTGACCAATAGGTCCTAAAAACATGGAATATGGCATCTAATGTATGGAGAGGCTTGAATCTAGTGGAGAGATTTTATTTTAACAAGTTTTTTTAATAGTGAATATAGCTCTACAACTCTGATTTTGTGAAAAACCCGAGCTTTTTAGTCTGACAGTGCCATCATATAGATTGAATGCTTTGAATTAGTGATTTTTTTGTGTTCATAGGGTAGTTTTAAGACTTTTCCATTTGATAAGTAAGTTTATAGGAGTTAATCTAAGGGCTTAAATAAATTGTCTTCAGTCTAGAGTGTTCACTGGTCCTGTCCTGACCAGTTTTTCATTTCATGGCTCCCCCATGAGAAATAACCATGGGATATTGCTAAGGCTAGGTGTATATGTTAGGGGATTCATTGGTCTATACATATGTATAGTTAGGAGTCTTTTGGAGTCGATTTGATATTTTTATTACTAAGCCCTAGGCGAGCTGACAGTGCCCAGTTAGAGGTTTGGAGGTGAAAAATTGAGTATTTCATGCAGGGAAGGAAAGTACAGTATAGGAAAAGTGTATTACTAGGTGTGATATGATCTAATCTTTCCCTGTCAAGAGATTTGTGAACTCACCAATACATTTGGTTGAGCTTTGAGAAAGAAACTAGTAAGGTCCTACTAATTAGGCCTATTATCCCTATTGGTCCTAGATATTAGGAACCTTGTGTATGGAGGGCTTAGGAGTCTAAAACTTTCAAAATCCTTTATAAAATTGAAAAGGGTATCCGAATGTGGGATTATATTTTTAGGTTGTTTGGAAAGTTTTGGCAAGAAATGGGAAAAGGTCTCTGCAAAAGGCTACAAGGAATTAGGCCTAATTAGGCTTCTTAGGGTCTAAAGCTTGAACTTGACTGAAAAAGGCTAGGAGATCCTTCAAAATGGAGACAAATGGAAACATATGGAAGGTTTATGACATGTTTAGCATCCCTGCAATGATTAGTGAATGCTAGTGTGGAGTTGGCACTTAGATCCTTCTAAGTGTAGGAGAAGAAGTGAAGAATCTACATGGTGTTAGTCTTTCAAGGTGAAGCACAAAAGGTTGGGCTCTTGGAGAGGATCTAGATAAGGCCTTAGTTAATCATCTAAGCCTTTGGGAGATTCTAGAGAAGATTGGGATCTTAATAGAGACAAGCTAGGTCTCTTGGTAGAGGTGCAAGGAAACCTTGGAACACATACATCAATATACCTCTTCTTCTAGTATTTCATTTAGGAATGCAAATTTGACATCCATTTGGTATGCCTTGAATCCTTTGAATGTAGCATAAGAAAGTAGAATTCTGACTCCTTCTAGTCTAGCAATGGGTGAAAATATTTCTCCATATTCAATACCTTCTTCTTGTGCATACCCCTTGCATACTAACCTTACATTATTTCTTGTGACTTCTACATTCTCATTCATCTTATTTTTGAATATCCATTTGGTACCAATGAAATTCTTGTCATCTGGTCTGGGTACTAATGTCCATGTTATGTTCTTCTCAATCTTTTCTATTTCCTCATTCATAGCACTGATCTATTCTTCATTTTCAAGTGGATTATTAACAAATTTAGGCTCAAAATCACAAATTAAACATCTAGTGTTCGGTCACTTACTTTTTATTCTCACTCCATCCTTTTTGTCTCCTATGGTATGGTTCTGTGGATGGTTTCTTTTGAAATACTTGGAAAGTATCGGTTGAACTCTTTGTTCATCATTCTGATCATTATCTTGACCTTCATTCTGATCTCCATCACTCGGAACATCATTTTGAGCATTTTCTTGATTTTTGGTGTTTGCAGGCTGATGCTCGAGTGCATTGTTCTATTTCTTGGGAGTGATACACTATTTCTTGGGAAGAGTGTCAGGTTCTTCATTGTAAACAAACTTTTTTAGTCTTCTATTTATTTTCTACTTTCCTCATCATTTTTCTCTACATATTCATCTATTCTGACATTTGCACTCTCAACGATTTTGTTAGAGGATTCATTAAGACATTTATAAGCCTTGCTCATGGTTGAATACCCTAGAAAGATTCCTTCTTCACTTTTGGATTCAAGCTTTCCATTTCTATCATCTATCAATATATAAATTTGACTTCCAAAAATTCTGAAGTAACTTACTTTGGGTGTGTATCCATACCATAGCTCATAAGGTGTCTTTTTGGTGTCCTTCTTCAATTGAAATCTGTTCAATGTGTAGACAATAGTTCTGATAGCTTCCCTCCATAATTTTTGAGTGATGCCTTTTTCTATCATCAATGTTCTTTCATAATCAACAATAGATCTATTTCTTCTTTTAGCAATCCCATTTTGTTGTGGTGTCTTTGGTGCAAAAACCTATCTTTTAATTCCATGCTGATTGACAAAATAAAGGGAATTATCATAAGTAAATTATCCTCCTCTATCTGATCTTAATAATTTTAGTTCCTTACCACTTTGTTTTTCTACAATAGCTTTATACCATTTAAAAATCTTGAATGCTTCTGATTTCTCTTTTAAGAACATAACTGTCATCATTCTAGAGTAATCATCTACTAAGAGAATGAAGTATCTATCACCATAGTAACTGTTTTTTTCTCATGGGTCGACATAGATCAGTATGGAATAATTCTAGAATAGCATTAGATGTATTGGTTTTTCTCTTGAAACTAGACTTTGTCATTTTACCTTTTTGACAATCCTTACACATGATATGATTGGGCTTTGAGATTCTTGGTAAGCCTCTTAATTTTATTTTATTTCGTATCTTAATAGTGTTGTCAAAATTCACATGACATAAAATTTTATGTCACAACCATATGTCTTCATTTCTAGTCATTAAACAAGTGGTGTTGATATCATCAAGATAGAATAGGTTACATTTTGTTATTTCACTAGTTCAGATCAACCTTCCTGATTCATTAAATATCTTTGCCTTTTTGTTCTCAAATAAAACTTAGTGACCTATGTTATTCAGATATGGAACACTTAATAGATTATAGTTAATTCCTTTTACCCAGTATGCATTTTCACATCTGATCAGATTATTTGACATTATGGTTCCTTTACCTTCAACTGGACAAGGTGAGTCATTACCCATTCTTACTGATCCACAATTATAGTACTCAAAAGTTTCAAAATTTTATTTATCACGGTTCATGTGGTGAGTGAAGCCACTATCTATAATCTAGACATCATTTGTACTAACCTTAGATATGAGTGTAGTCTCAACATACCTTTCCTCTTCATATGAACCATCCGTCATGGCTAAAAATACCATCTCAATATCTTCATCAGATTTGATGTCAGTATGTCCAACTTTGTTCTCAACTAGTTAAGAAGATTTCTTATGTTTGTCCTTGTAGTCTATGGTATCTCTTCTGTCAGATTTTCGGTTGCTTCGGTAATCTCTGTTATCACTTCTGTCAAACTTCTTTTCATACGATCTGTCACTGTTTTTGTCTTCTTTTCTTTTGTTAGGACTACTAGTAGCAAAGTGTCCAATCTCTTTACAACTAAGATATACCAATGGTAATTTACCTATTTACCTACCTTTGCCTCTTTTCAATCTTCTAGCCATTAGTTCTTCAATCTCATCAAGCTCTTAGTCATCACTATCACTTTCACTATCATTTCTCATAGTGTGTTTATGACTTGACTTACTTATTTTCAAATAAGATTTGAGTGCATATTCAATAGATGGTAAGAAACTGTTATCAAAGTTATTCATCTCAAATGAAATAATTCTACCAACCAAACTATCTATAGTGAAATTATTTTTTGCTACTTCTCAACAATTTCTTGTATAGCAGATAATCTAATAGCATAAACAGGCAGTAAGCTTCTTAGGATTTTACTTACCACTATTTCTTCTTCAAGTACACCTCCAACTCATTGGATAGCATTGACTACCTCTATGATTTTGTGGCTTTACTGAGTGATATTTTCTCCTTATTTCATTCTTAGGTCATCAAAATTGCTTTGTAGAGGTGGATGATTTCACATCTTCAAATTCAGCATCAGAGAGTGAGGAAGCAAGTTATATCATCATAGAATTGTGCTCATGTTTTTCTCTCAATTGATCAAGTGTGTGAGGTCCTGTAGGAAACACATATTTAGTATACAAGTATTGAGTAACATCATTTCCAATGCCTGATAGGTGGAGTCTTACCCTACTTTTCCATGATGCAAAGTTGTCTTTGTTCAACTTAGGCACATCCCATTTTCTCATCTTGTGATCTTTTGCTTAGGTCTTGAAACCTTTCTTCTAAGAACATAGTCTCTGATACCAATTGATAAAATAACTGAGAGGGGGGTGTGAATCAATGGCCTAAAAAATATTCCAATAAATCAACCCAAAAACTTAGTACCACAATTATAAGCCTCTAGCTATCTTCAGTCCTACAAGATGTATGCCTTGAAATATTCTTATGAAATAACGACTTCTCGGAGTTCACTGTTAAACCTTATTCTTAATCTTTACCAAATAACAGTCTATCATTTACCGAAATACAGTAAATAACTTAGTGTTTATTGATCAATCCTATTTTAGTAATGTGTAAATCAAAACATTAAAGAAATGACTCATAAACAAATTTGACACATAGATTGTTAACCGGGAAACCATGTCAAGGGAAAAACCACTTGGGACCGGTAACCCAAAATTGTCACTCTTTTAAAGTGAGCTCGGTGAAGAGCCAACCCTGTTAAAGGTTACAAACACACTGTTAAGTGCGACCTTGTTGGAGGATTTATCACTAATAGTTTATCACTTGATATCTGGAATTTCACTATGTTATCTTCATGATAAACCTTTTGGTACTCCTTGGGATGTATCTCAATATATAAAGGATTGTAAGATCCTGCTTGGTTAAGAGACTTTCTGAATCAATGGTTAAATTGAAACAGTATATGATATTTCCATTAATACAATTTAGACTTGCACATTTTCAACTCTATTGTAAGCTCATAATTTACATTTCTATTCAATGTTTTCACTTTAATGCCTTTGCTCCACTTCTTTCTTCTCGGTGATGTTGCGCTTTTCTGTTGCTCAATGTCTGCAGAAATCTTTAGCTTCTTCACCATTATCTCTTCAACATCTTATTTTTTTTTCACCCACCCAATTCATAATGAATTATATTGTCTCTCTTATAGACATAATTTCACCATTTCTAAGTCCTTGACTTTCTTTTTCCTGGCGTGATCCATAATTCTCACCTTTCTTGCTTTAAATCTTTACTTCAATTTTATCCCACAGATTTCTCTTTGACAACTGGAATGAAACAACTTTAAAACTCTACCTTATCTTTGGCTTTTAACTTGATGATGAAAACAATGTAATCAACTAGTTAACTCCATATTTAGCTCCTGCCATATTTATGACCTGCCAGCTAAGTCCTTTGTCATTTCTTGAGCTTCAGTTCTTTTTGGTGTTTTACTTTTTGTTTGCTCCGGTCTTGACTTCTATTGTCCTCGGGCATCTCAGTCTGTTGTGTTTGTCTATCCATCAGGTATCACTGTGGTTCTACTCGTTGGTAATGCTTGCTCAGATTTCTTTCTCAAGTATCACTCTAACTCTTCTATCAGGTTTCTCTATCTGTCAGGGTTCACTGTCCATCGGTGTTTATTGTCACTTAGTGTATACTAAAGTTTTATGCATTACTGATAGCATAAATTTCATCTCTCTAGTTCTTTAAAGTCTTTGACACTATGTATATAACCAATCAGATTATATAAAGTTGAGATCAATGACAATACAATACACTATCTAATTTAATGTCTTGCATTAACTTTTTGCATCTCGGTGATTATCAATTTAACATCTTCAAGAATTCAATAAGTTATAGTGATGACATGTAACTAATTTGGATGTTTGACAATGTTAAGTTGAAGATAATGCCAGGCATTAAATTAGTTAATGTATTGTATTTCATTAATGTCAACTTGATATCATCTGTACAGTCATGTACATAATGCCAAAGACTTCAGAGAATCAAAGGAATAAAGGTTATGCTTTCAACAATGCATAGAAGTCAAGTATTCACTTAGTGGCAAACAACGCCGACGGAGTGCACACCATCGGTAAAGGAAAAGAATAATAGTTACAGTGATACTCGATGATCAAAAGATAGTGTTTCCCGACAAAGCAAAACCATAGTGATGCCCGACGAGAAAATTCAGAAGGTTGCCCAACGAGCAATAACACAAGGTTGTCCGATGAGTAAAATTCTAATGATGCTGAACAGACAGAGATCATGAAGCTAACTAGAGTCTCACCAACAGAACTGTCAGTTGTCATTGACAACTAACTACAGAGGTGACCGATGGAATATAGTGTTCAGAAAATCACAAAATATCTAGTGTGCAAGAGCTAAAGATAGACTTAATTGGTTGTTTTCTTTGTTTTATTTGACCAGAGATAAGTGATTGATTTAAAGATGATTTGTACAATTGGAAAGAAGATAACTACAAGATAAATTAGGAGTTATGATTTAAATCAAATTGGCTGGATTTTTTTTCATGCCAAGAATCAAGAATCAAGAATCAAGAAACAGTGAATATCATGTCTATATAAGAGACACGATTATTTCATTTATGAATGGGATTAAGGGGAGTGAATAGAAAGAGGATGATGAAGAGAAATTGATGAAGAAGAAATTCATACATTCCTGACCAATCAAGCTGAAGGAGAGCTAAAGAATTCTGCAAACACCAATGAATAGTGAAGCAGAGTATCACAGAGTAGAAAGTGTGGAGCACAAAGAATTGAATTGATATATTGAACAGAAAGGTAATGTACTTAAATAGATCTAAAAATATTCAATTCAAAGTTGCATCATGAACAGGTCATAGTGCTTCAGTTTAACCATTGAAGCATCAAGTCTCTTAACAGAGAAGGATTTAACAGTCTTCTATATATTGAGGTACATCCCAAGGAGTGCCAAAAAGGTTGATTCATGAAAGTAGCATTGGATTTTCCTAATACCTATTGACAGACTAAGAAGGAGGTTGATTCAAGGATGCTAGCAATATATTCTTGATCCTAAGTGACAACCTCTATGTATAAAATCCTCTGACAAGGTTTCACTTAACAATGTGTTTGTAACCTTTAATAGGGTTGGCTCTTAACAAGGCTCACTTCAGAAGAGTGAAAATTTGCGGTACCGGTCCCACTAGTTTTTTCCCTAACAGGGTTTCCACGTTATAAATTCATGTGTTATGTGTGTGTGATTCATTTCTTTATTGTTTTGTATCTAACATAGTTAACACTAGATTGATCGGTATACTCTTCTTATTTACTGAGGTTTGGTAAATAGTTATACTGCTTATCAGTAATCAAGGAGAATAAGGATAGACAAGGAAAATTGACAGACAGTTAAATCATTATTAGTATTTCATGGCATGCATCTTGTAGGGACATAATAATCTGAGGTTTACTAATTGGTGGTTAAGTTTGAAGGATAAATTTTTAGGTCACTGATTCACGGTCCCCCCCCCCCCTCTCAGTTATTACTAACAATTAGTATTAGAGCTTGTGT
>MU223519.1:379268-426647 GCA_018584345.1 Thuja plicata | reverse complement strand
CCCCCCCCTCTCAGTTATTACTAACAATTAGTATTAGAGCTTGTGTGCTCAGAAAGGAAGGTTTCAAGACCTAAGTCAAGATCACAAGATGAATAGATGAGATGTGCCCAAGTTGAACAAAGACAACTTTGCTTCATGGCAAAGCAGGATAAGACTCAACTTACTAGGTATTGGTAATGATGTTACTCAATTCCTAGATACTAAATATGTGTTTCCTACAGGAGTATTGACAGTAGATCAATTGAGAGAGAAGCATGAGCATAATTTCATGGCTATAGGGCTTTCTTCCTCACTCTCTGATGCTGAATTTGAAGATGTCAACGATTACAAAATTGAGAAGAAGATGTGGGACAAACTAAAGCTTGTACATGGAGGTGATACAAATGTTATGAGAGCCAAGGAAGAAATCCTTAGGGGAAAGTTTGATGATCTCAGAATGAAAGAAGTAGAAAACATCACATGGTATAGCACAAGAATAAAAGAAGTAGTCAATTCTATATGAGGAGTTGGAGGTACACTTAAAGAGGAGACAGTGGTAAGTAAAATATTAAGAACCTTACTGCCTCTATATGCTATTAGAGTTTCTTCTATTTAAGAAATGAGAATAGTAGCAAACAATAAAGTTACTCTTGATATTTTAATTGGTAGACTGATTTCATTTGAGATGAATAACTTTGATAATAGTGTCTTACCAAACTTAGAGTTTGCATTTAAGTCTTCTATGAGAATAATAAAATCAAGTCATAGACACACATCTAGAAGAGATAGTGAAAGTGAAAGTGAAGAAGAAGATCTAGATGAAATAGAAGCACTTATGGCTAGAAGAATGCCGAGAGGCAAAGGTAAATACAAATGCAAGTTACCACTTGTGTGCTTTAATTGTAAAGAGATTGGACACTTTGCTGCAAGATGTCCTAACACAAGAAAAGATGGCAGATCTTTTGAGAAGAAATATGACAAAGGTGATAACAAAGATTACAGACGTTACCGACAATTAGAAATAAGAGATACCCGAGACTACAAGGACAAAGGCAAGAAAGCTAGCTACCTAGCTACTTGCAAAGATGAAGATACTGACACTGAACATGATGAAGACATAAAGATGGTATTGGCGGCTATAAAGGATGATTCATATGAAGATGAAAGGTATGTAGAAACTGTTGG
This sequence comes from Thuja plicata, assembly GCA_018584345.1. Lineage (NCBI taxonomy): Eukaryota > Viridiplantae > Streptophyta > Pinopsida > Cupressales > Cupressaceae > Thuja > Thuja plicata. The sequence continues at coordinate 425,483 of MU223519.1, read as the reverse complement.
AAATACAAGAATGGGAAAGCAAGATATTGAGAGGGGGGGTGAATCAAATCTTCAAATATAAACACTTGAAACAAACTGATAACACATTCGTACATAAATGAATCTAATGTAATCTTGGATAACATCCACACCATGAAATAAGTAACACATAACACAATAACTTGGTAACCCAGAAACCCAAATAGGTAAAACTAGGGTGGGGATGACACCCACAATAGTCTCCACTACTGCAGTAATAAAGTGTGCCTGATAAGGTTACAATGTTTGATTACAAAATGTAATCTACCTTGTGAAAGGCCTGCTCTATTAAAAGCTTTAGATCATTACAATCTACCTTGTTAAAGGATTTAAACTTACAATGAAGTAAGCACTCTTTTAAGAGATAAATAAAGGCCTGCTAAAACCACTTTGTTAAGAGATTTTCACCTAATACAATGATTAGAAAGTCTCAAGTATTTATCCTTCGATATGCACTCTGATGCTAATGACGGATCTCCTTTTTTCAGTATCTCTTCTGATCTTATAATCTGATATACCTTTACTCTGCTATTCACTGTGTTATGCTCTACTTGATCTCTGCTTCTAAACAAAATTACCCTCTATGCACTTTACCTCAAAATGCAGTCACTTCACAATTACTCTTCTGCCTCTTGCACATACATACAAAATAGGGTTTCAAAGAAATCTAATATATCTATATAGATCTGATAGTGAGATCTAGATCAACAATCAAGATCTAGTATCCAAGCCTAGATGGTAAAACAATTAATGCTTACAATGAGTCATGCATAGGATAAAACAATTAAATGCATAACTAACTCTGTATGATAATATTAAATGTACACAATGTCAGCCCAAAAAGCTTATACAAGTTGACCGGATCACTTAGCCTTTAAGTTTGTATCATTCCTGACAAGTATACAAAAAAATGTTCTGCTCGCCACTTGACTGTTCTGTCACTCGGCACTTGATAGTTCTGTCACTACTTGGCTCGGCAATGTAACTCGGCTTGGCAATGTAACTACGCATATTGAAAAACTACTCGACAATGTTGCCCGGCCTTGCATAGTTTTAGCTCAGCCACAGTGATAGCCAACTAAAACTTCCTAATGAAATGACTAAGTGTTGGGCACTAATCACTAATATATCTTAGGGATTAACAATCTCCCCCTTTGATATTAGTGGAAAAAACACTTATCATTACCGATGTCCATTTCATCAAAATATTGCCTAAGTAAGCTAAGTACTCCCCCTAGGAATATACTTATACAAAAAATTTACAATGCCTTCAAAATTTATATACAAGTGTACCTTTGATGTACTGATGTATCCTTTCATATCTCCTTACCAAATTTTGTACTAGCTCCCTCCTTCAGTAGTACTAACTTCCCCCTTGTTTTTGTCACTGATTGCTGATGGGGTTAAGTTATAATTATCCAAAAATTGCTTATGAAGCTGCAGGGTGGATTCAAATTTTGTATCCCAGCTATCCTTTGCAACCTTCATAACTTCTAGTTTGATTTCTAGCTTGGCAGCTAGACTCACTAAACTCTCTGCAGTTGATAGATTTGTATTGCTTTGTGATAAAGCCTTTGCTTTTGAGAGTTCCTTCTATATTACCTCCAAGTGAGGCAACAAGCTTGTTTGAATAGTTATCAATTTGGCCCTTATGCGACCATCTTCAGCCATAAGCTCAGCTATTCTTCTTTGTGCATTTATCAACTTATTAAAATGTAAAGAACTAGAGGTAGTATCTTTACCTACAGTATTACCAGTTGATCTCAAATCTAACTGTAGTTTCTCTACAAGCTTTAAATTATCCTTTGTGAAAAATTCAACATCACAGAATTTCCTATACAAAGAATAAACATTGGTTGTAACTTTCTCTAAGTTTTCTATAAGAACAGAAAGTTCAAACTATTTTGTTTCTATCTCTTCTAAGATCTTCTCTAGAACTTTGCTCTCAAATATTCTCCAGAACCATTGTAGAAGCTTCTCATTGCTGTCTATGTCCTCATCTGTTACTTTTTGTACAATGGTGATGAGTTGATCAATGATTGGAGCTTGAGGCATTTCATCCTCTAAGTCAAAATCCTTTGCAAATATGTCTTTGATGTCATGCAACACCTACTTTTGCTTTTGTTCTATCTTCAACTGTTCCTATCTCTTCTTCCTCTTAAGCGATTCTTGAAGAGTCCCTATTTTTTCAAAAGATAACTCATTGGGATTCCATTGTGGGATGACAATGACTTCATCTAATGTTACATCTAAAAATGGAGATTTTTTCTTCAAGATTTTCTTCTTCTTCATTTCTGGATAACTTATGCTCGGCAGCATAATATCTTTACCCTTGACAGTGTCAACATCTAATGTCTCTTTTAATTTTGTCAATATAGTATGGGGCTTCGGCATACTCCCAGTTTTAGAACCAATGGGAGTGGATGATGCAGAGTGTGGTAGATCAACCAACACATGCACTACTTCTACTTCTTTAGGCTTATCAACAATGTCCTTAATTTCTACTCCACTATCTAAAACTATCTTTACAACCTCTAAAATAGGTGGATGTTGGGAAGTTACCTCTTGTTCATTTGTTTGTTGTTGTCCTTCACCTTTCTGATCACTACCAACTTCAATTTTCTCACCAGATGCTGTGGACTTTCCTTCTTCTATATCAGTTGCCTTAATAGGCAAATCAGTGTCTTTTCCACTCAACATCTATTGTTCCTCGGCATTCAAATTGCTTGGATCATCAACTATATAATCCAAAGGACTGTCTGTAGCTATATCAACAGAGTTTGTTGCATACAATGCATCCTTGGTCTTGTCCTATTCAGTGGAAATTTGATCGTGTGTGACAAGTGGTTCAGGGGTAGTCTTTTCTTCAACTTCTTGTGCCTTTGGATCAGATGTCCCTTCACCAGATTTCTTGTCTTTTGGAACATTCAGTCCAAAAATATCTTTCTAGATCCTTGTGCTTTATTTTACTACACCTTCAATGTCATTCTTCAAAATAGCATATCTTCTAAGTTTGGGAACAAACCTGTTCTTGTATTCCTCAATAAATTTGATTCTTTATTTTGAGGTTAAGTCAGGAATTATTTTGGCTAATGTTCCTTCTCGGATCTATCTCTCAGTGGCAAGTGCAAATTCCCATTTGCTTGACAAAAAGTCATATAGTTCATTAGGCACATGATTTCCTATCCTGTAGGAGTTAATTTAAAATTGCTCATCATTTCCAAGAGTGCTTCCTGAACTTTGTGCCTATCTGCTATTTTAAACTTGTCATATTTGATGAACTTGAATGTTTCTAACCCTGCTAAATTCCTTAACGTATCACATACCTCGTCAATGCTTTTTGGTTTCTTGAACTGAGTTGTAGGAGTGTTGTTGGGTACATATATTTTTGTCATCTCCTCATCATTATCTGCTTGCAAGTTTAGTTTCCTTCTTGGTCTCTTTGTTGGCTTACTCAGCTCAGCCTTAGGAGCAACCTTTGCTTCCTTACTAGAAGTACTTTCTGCAACTTTTCTCTTACCATATACTTTTGTTTTCACTTCTACTGGGGAAGTAACAGTAGATGCTCTTGTCCTTGGATGATTAGTTACAGGAGGTGTAACCTTAGGTTTTTCTTGGCTAGGCTTGGTTACAATAACAATTGATGGCTTTTTTCCCTTAGCCTTCTGTGTAATTTCTTCTGATGCACTGACTTCCTCCTCAGTAGAAATATCCTCACCTTGTCTAGTGGACAGACCTAGAGGTGCATCCTCAAGTTCTTCATCACTACCCAAGCCAACCATTTTCTTCAGATTTTTCACTGTCTTCTTTCTTTTCCTCTCCATAGCTCCTTCATTCAAACTTCTAGAGATCTTAGCCTTAGCTTCATCATTGTTTCCAAATATCTCTACTGTGGTGTCAATTTCCTCGGCTAGGAGTGCAATGATGGTGGCTGATTCTTCATCAACATTAATCTCATATGGAAATGACTCTAGCCATGTTATTCTAGGAGTTACTGCCTTGATATAAGTGTTATCTGTGTCAACTAGAAAGCAAATTTCCTCATAGTGTTTCTCCACTAGTGACTTAGGAATCCTAGTCCTTAATCTCATTCTCTTTTTGAATTCTACAAAATAGCTACCCATAATGCTATTGAAATTTCTCCCTAATTTCTTTATACATTCACTGATCTAAACTATAATGGGCCTATCCTTTTTCCAAACAATATTTCCTAGAGTAGGAAATGTATCCTGAATGTAGAAGAATATACAAACTAGTAAAGAACCAAACTTACATGACAAGCTCTTAGCCTTTCTGATTGATGCAAGGTTCTCAGCTAACTGAGTCTGTTGTAGCTCGACAAGATCATATGAGTGATTCTTATTCACAAATTTCCATGCCTGATCAACTGTTGTATAGGGAACACTATCCAATCTGCTGGACTGATATAATTTATGTGCAATAACCCTTACTCCAAAACCAAGTTCAAGATCAGCAATTGTAGAGATAGTCATACCTCTATTATTCCATACTACTCCAGTGTTCAATGTAATCTCTTCTTTGTTGTTATCCCTCATGGTTCACTTTCCATTTACTACAAGATATCGAGTCACTTGATGAATCATACTCTTGGTGATCTTGACTGGTCCATTGTCTAGCCACATGCTCATGTCATGAACTTGGCTAAGGATAAATTTTATCCATTCATCTTTAAAACCTTAGGGAAAATATAGGGCATGAGTTAACCCTTTTTCAGATAAATGTTTGAATTCTTCCTTCTGAACTCCATTTTCACATAGTTTGTTGTAGGATGTCCTCAATTCATTATCTCCTACTTTTCCAATTTTAACCATATAGCATGATTGAAAATCATGAATCATAAGTACCTTGGGAAGAATGGATGAGAGGGCTCCCATCAAATCACCCTATATCACACTTTCAGGAATGACTCAAAAGTTGAGAGGTTCACATTCATCACTCTGAATCAACTAAATTTGTTCTTGTTCTGCCTCCATGTTCTTGGCTGGTGCGGACGAACTTGTAGCCATAACTTCTGAAATTTAGGGTTTGAGGGATGGAAAATGGAATACATCAGCAAGTGATGCTTTGCACTATTCTCTGTTCACTTTTCACTTCAATATTTCCATCAGCACACTCATGAAATCTTCGTTCCTAGCTCCATTAAGATTAATTCTATAAATCGCTTCTATTGCTCCATAAATAGTAAAATCGCAAGGTAAAAATGAAGAGTCAACTTTTTATCTCTTTATAAGCTTCAAAGTGTAAGGGTAGGTGAGCATTGAATGTTCTACCCGTTGAGTTAGTGTTAGCTAGCTGTCCTCTGCCTTAACACAACTTGCATCCCAATCAGCTCACTACACTCGGCCTTCACAAATTTTACTCGGCCAACAAAACTCGGCACTCACTAAAGAACTCGACTTTAGTGTCCATGAATAGTACTGGACACATATTAGTGCAATTGACTTATCTTGTCATTTTGTCTTCAAATATATGTCTTGGTGCATCTTAGCATATGCAAATGTGGACTTTTGTACATTTTATGTTAGGAACTGATGTAACATAAGAATTTTGAATACAGTTCCTTACATACCTCTTTCTCTTAGTTGGAGATGATGTGATCACCTAATCCATTGGATTGGGTGACCTTGGCTTCATTCACTTCATTTCTACATGGTTCAGACTTCTTAACCCATGTCTTGTTCATCTATTCCCTTATTTTCTCAACAGTAGGAGCTGGTGCTCTAGTCTTGCACTCTTTCCTTGTATGTCCAATTTTCAGACAACTATGACAAACTAGGCTTCCATTCATCCAAATTTTAGATTTGCCTCTGAAATGTGTCCTTATGAATTTTTTTGGAACATGTCCGTACTCACCACAGTAATGACAACTATGCCATGTATTGTAATCCCAATTGTAATGATTGCCTTTTCTTGGTGATTTCTCTTGTACCTTTGATGTCCATTGTTGTTTCCCTTTGGATCTGCAATCTTGTGCCCTATGACCAAATTTGTGACCGTTATAGCAATTACCATTGAGTTTAGGTGTTTTGCTTGCCTTTGCCTTACATTCACCTGCTTGATGTCCAAACTTATTACAGTTAAAGAAATAACCATTAAAGTTAGTTTTTGGATTGGACTTACAATTCTTGCTTTGACAAATGTTTGTTGTATGACCTGGTTTTCCACAATGGTGACAAATAGGTTTCTTGTTTCTTAGCTTTTGATTCTTTCTTTCACCTATCTTAGATGATTCTCCATCCTTAGTGGTTATATGTTTTTCAGTGTGACCTAACCCAGAAGAATCTTTAGGTCTTCTTGATGCTTCCACTAGTTGTTCAAAGTAGCTCATAGCTGTGCTTGGATCATTCACTCTATTATTGATTTGTTTCTCAGATCTCAATTCATCTTTCAATTGACTGTTCTCATATCTAAGATTAAAAATATCCAAGTCTTTCTTGCTGATCTCTTGATTCATAAGTAGTAGTTGATTCGCCATGTCCACTTAATTAACTATCATGGTTTGTACATCATGTACTCTTTCATCAAGTCTGGTAGTTAGCATTCTCTTATCTTCTTCTGCCATAGCCTTGTCATCTTCAACTTTCTTTTTCTGTTCAACAAATTCACACATTCTTATTGATTGGGCTTCTTGTTCCTTTTTCAAGTTTTTGACTTCTTCATATAGTGCACTATTCTTTTCTAGTAGATCTTCTATTGTTGCATCACTCTTAGTAGAATCTTTATTCTGAAATAGATTAGTGGTGTCCTCTTCCTGATAATGAGTTTCATTCATTTGTTTGGCCAAATATTTCCTTGCATTCAAGGACTTCTTTAATTCCTATCTTGCAGTCTCAAGCTATTGTAGTGCTAGTTGAACATCAATCTTTTGATTCTCAATGACTTTACCAATCTTGTAGATCTCCATTTCAAGATCTGATTTCTCAAGCTGATTATAAAATTTTAGAGAACTCTAGCTCTGATACCAATTGTTGGAAATACAAGAATGGGAAAGTAAGATACTGAGAGGGGGGGTGAATCAGATCTTCAAATATAAACACTTAAAACAAATTGATAACACATTCGTACATAAATGAATCTAATATAATCTCAGATAGCATCCACACCATGAAATAAGTAACACATAACACAATAACTTGGTAACCCAAAAACCCAAAAAGGTAAAATTGGGGTGGGGATGACACCCACAAAAGTCTCCACTACTGCAGTAATAAAGTGTACCTGTTAAGGTTACAATGTTTGATTACAAAATATAATCTACCCTGTGAAAGGTCTACTTTGTTAAAAGCTTCAGATCATTACAATCTACCTTGTTAAAGGATTTAAACTTACAATGAAGTAAGAACTCTATTAAGAGATAAATAAAGGCCTGTTAAAACCACTCTGTTAAGAGATTCTCATCTGATACAATGATTAGAAAGTCTCAAGTATTGATCCTTTGATATGCACTCTGATGCTGATGATGGATCTCCTCTTTTCAGTATCTCTTCTTATCTTATAATCCGATATACCTTTACTCTTTTGTTCACTGTGATATTCTCTCCTTGATCTCTACTTCTGAACAAAATTAGCCTCTATGCACTTTACCTCAAAATGCAGTCACTTCACAATTACTCTTCTACCTCTTTCACATACATACAAAGTAGGGTTTCAAAGCAATCTAATATATCTATACAGATCTGATAGTGAGATCTAGATCAATGATCAAGATCTGGTATCCAAGCCTAGATGGTAAAACAATTAATGCTTACAATGAGTCATGCATAGGGCAAAATAATTAAATGCATAACTAACTCCATATGATAATATTAAATGTACACAATGTCGGCCCTAAAATCTTATACAAGTCGGCTAGATCACTTATCCTTTAAGTTTGTATCATTCCTGACAAGTATACAAAAAACTATTCTGCTTGGCACTTGACTGTTCTATCACTCAACACTTGACTGTTCTATCACTACTCGGCTCCGCAATGTAACTCGGCTCAGCAATGTAACTAGGAATATTTAAAAAATGCTCGACAATGTTGCTCGGCCTTGCATAGTTTTAGCTCAGCCATAGTCATAGCCAACTAAAACTTCCTAATGAAATGACTAAGTGTTGGGCACTAATCATCAATATATCTTAGGGATTAACAGAAACTACACTCATATCTAAGGTTAGCAAGAATGGCATCTGGATTATAGATAGTGGCTGCACTCACCACATGATCGGTGGAAAAGAAAAGTTTAACACTTTTGAGTATTATAATGGTGGTACATTAAGAATCAATAATAATACACCTTGTCCAGTTGAAGGTAAAGGATCTCTAATGCTGGATAACCTGATGAAATGTGAAAATGCTTATTGGGTAAAAGGATTGAATTATAATCTTTTGAGTGTTTCTTAGCTGAATAATTCAGGTCACAGAGTAGAATTTGAAAAAAAGAAGGCAAAGATCTTCAATGAATCAAGAAGATTGATTGGTACCGATGAACAAACTAAAGGTAACTTATTCTATCTGAATGATACTAACACTACTTTCTTAATGAATAGAAATGAAGACATATGGTTGTGGCACAAAAGATTGTGTCATGTGAATTTTGACAACATGATAAAAATAAGGAGAAATGTAAGAGGCTTACCGATGATGACAAAGCCAGACAACATCATGTGCAAGAACTGTCAAAAAGGTAAAATGATAAAGTCTAGTTTCAAAAGTAAAATTGATACATCTGATGATATTCTTTAAATAATCCATACTGATCTATGGGGACCAATGAGGACAAAGATCTCTTATGGAGATATATATTTTATTCTCGTTGTTGTTGATTACTCTAGAATGATAGCAGTTATGTTTCTAAAAGATAAATCTGAAGCATTCAAGATTTTTAAATGGTATAAGGCTATGGTAGAGAAACAAAGTGGTAAGGATTTGAAATGCTTGAGGTTAGACAGAGGAGGAGAATTTATATAAGATGAATTCACTAATTTCTGTAATGAGCATGGTATAAAAAGATAGGTTTCTGCACCAACAACACCACAACAAAATGAGATTGCTAAGAGAAGGAACATATCAATAGTTGATTGTGCTAGAACATTGATGATAGAGAAAGGCGTCACCCTTATCTTCTGGAGGGAAGCTGTCAGTACTGTTGTCTACACACTGAATTGAGTACAATTGAAGAAGGACACAAAGAAGACACCTTATGAGCTATGGTATGGTAAAACACCCAATGTAATTTACTTGAAAATCTTTGGTAGTCAATGTTATGTCTTAAAGGATGATAGAAATGGAAAGCTTGATGACGAGTGATCAAGGTATTTTTCTAGGGTATTCCACCAAGAGAAAAGCTTATAAATGTCTTATCAAGGCTCCTAACAAAATTGTTCAAAGTGCAAATGTAAAGATAGATGAATTTGTAGAAAAGAATGAGCTGGAAAGTACAAAAGAACTAGAGGACTACAACAAGTTTGTATACTATGAAGAACTCAACACTCTTTCCAAGCAACAATGCTTAATTCTAGAAAAATAGAATGTTGCAACCGACGGTCAAACTACAATTACTGATGGTCAGGTTAATAATCAAAATAATGTGCAAGGTGATGAAGAAGAGAATGAAGATCAAAATGTTGATCAAGCTGATACACAAAGAGTTGTACCTATACTTGCAAGATATGTAAGAAGGATCCATCCAGAGATACAGATCATAGGAGATAAGAAAGTTGGTACAAGAACAAGAAGTAAGTCTTTAAACTCAAATTGTTTACTTTGTGATTTTGAGCCAAAATCTCTCAATGCTACACTTTATAATGAAGAATGGATAAGTTCTATGAATGATGATATTGAACAGATTGAGAAGAACAATACATGGTCACTTTTTTCAAGACCAGATGACAAGAATGTCATCGGTACTAAATGAATATTCAGGAATAAGTTGAATGAGAATGGAGAAGTCACAATGAATAAAGTAAGACTAGTATGCAAGGGGTATGCACAAGAGGAAGGTATAGACTATGGAGAGACCTTTGCACCTATTGCTAGGCTAGAAGGTGTAAGAATACTACTTGCTTATGCTGCATTCAAAGGACTCAGGGTATATCAAATGGATATCAATTCTACAAACTTGAATGGAATACTTGAAGAAGAGGTATACATTGAGCAACCAGAAGGGTTTGTCGATCCAGACAAGAGAAATATGATATGTAGACTTCACAAAGCCTTGTATGGATTGAAACAAGCTCCTAGAGCCTGATATGAAGGACTTCATTCCTATCTTATAAGTATTGGATTTGTAAGGACTAGTGAAAAAAATAATCTTTATTTAAAGGAAGATACTGACGCTAACACTTTGATTGTTGAAATATTTTTTGATGACATCATATTTGGATGCAATGATATGCTATGAAAATAATTTTCAAATGAGATGAGAAAAGAGTTTGAAATGTCAATGTTTGGAGAGACCATGTTCTTTCTTGGTCTACAGATCATTCAACAAAGTGAAGGTATTTTCATTACACAGTCCAAATACATCAAAGAGGTCCTGAAAATATTCAATATGGAAGATTCCAATCTAGTTGGAGCATCGATGGCTATTGGATGTAAGTTAAAAAAGGAGGACAAAACAACAGAGGTAAATCAAACTTTGTACAAATCAATGATTGGAAAACTCATGTATGTTGTACACACTAGACCAGATATTGCACATGCATTAGGAATTGTTGCTAGATTTTTTGCTAACCCTAGGGAATCACATATGACTGCTGTGAAAAGGATTCTAAGATATCTAAAGAATACTAAGGAATTTGGCTTATGGTATAGAAGAGAAGGCAAATTTTAACTTAAGGTGTTTACCGACGCTGATTGGGCTGGAAATCTTGATGATTGGAAGAGCACAACTGGAGGAGAATTCTTTATGGGTGACAGACTTGTCACATTGATAAGAAAGAAGCAAGGATGCATCTCTCAGTCTACTGTAGAACCAGAGTATGTTGTTGCTGCTGTAAATTGCTCAAATATTGCATGGATCAAAGAGTTGTTGGAAGGTATCCATATGAAGATCTCAGAACCAGTGATTATCTATTGTGATAACACCGGTGCAATAAACATTTCCAAGAATCCAGTCATGCATTCCAAGACTAAACACATTGCCATCAAGTATCATTATTTGAGAGAACAAGTTCAAACAAAGGAAGTGATACTTGAGTATGTACAATCAAAAGAACAATTAGCTTATATCTTCACCAAGCCACTTCCCAAGGATACATTTGAGTACTTGAGAAAGAGACTAGGGGTCAAACCCTTATCTACCAGTCAGTAAAATACTAAAGGCTGCATCAGCCTACATATTATCAGAATGTCATACATGTTGATGCAAGCAAAGAGATCAACTTCAAAGCTACATCTATATACAAACAGGTATATATCAGAACCGAGCACCAGAGCATATTGATGTATTGATGATGGATAAGGGAAATTAAAGGAATATATTATGGATGGAGAGAAAATATTGTTTGACATGAATGTCAGATATCTGTGAGATACTTGTTTGGCATTGTTGTCAAAGGGAGAGAGATTATCCATACTATCACATTCTTCAGAAAACGGAGAAAGATTATTCATTATCACATTACTCCAACAGGGAGAGATTATATCCTAAGGAAGAGAAATTATATGGAAAGATTATGCAAAGGGAGAGTTGCTGACAACAGAAAAAGACATCAAAAGAGAGAGAATAGTCAAAGGAGAGAAATTGAAACAAGAAGAGGACACAACACATCAGAAGATAAAGAGCTGCAAGAATCAAATCTAAGCTAAAACATAGCTTACCAATGGTCAGACATTTATCAGTTGACAAAACAAAAATATTGGTAGTTGATGAATCTCAACTGTTGTATTTCATATTGTATTAGAAATAGTATATTGTGATAATATAGTATGTTGCCATCAATGCCAAAGGGAGAGATTGATGACAGGTAACTGATTTGGATATTTGACAATGTTAAGTTGAAGATAATGCAAGGCATTAAATCAGCTAAGGTATTGTATTATCATTGTTGTCAACATGATATCATCTGTACGGTCATGTACATAATGCCAAAGACTTCAGAGAATCAAAAGAATAAAGGTTATGCTTTCAGCAATGCATAAAAGTCAAGTATTCACTTAGTGAAAACAACACTCACAAAGTGCACACCATTGGTAAAGGAAAAGAAGAACAATCATAGTGATACCCAATGATCAGAAGACAGTGTTGCCCGATGGAGAAAAACCAAAGTGATGCCCGACGAAAAAAAGTCAGAAGGTTGCCCAAAGAGCAATAACACAAGGTTGCCTGATGAGTAAAATTCCAATGATGCCCAACGGACAGAGATCACGAAGCTAACTGGAGTCTCACCGATGGAACTATCAGTTGTTACTAAAAACTATCCACACAGGTGACTGAAAGAACAGAGAGCTCAGAAAATGAAAAAATATCTAGCTGGCAAGAGCTAAAGATAGACTTAACTAGTTGTTTTATTTTTTTTATTCGACCATAGATAAGTGATTGATTTAAAGATGATTTTTATAGTTGGCAAGAAGATAACTATGAGATAAATCAGGATTTATACTTTAAATAAAATTGGCTGGATTGTTTTTCACACCGAGAATCAAAAATCAAGAATCAAGAAATAGTGAATATCATGTCTATATAAGAGACAAGTTTAATTCATTTACGAATGGGATTAAGAGGAGTGAATAGAAAGAGGATGATAAAGAGAAACTAATGAAGAAGAAATTCATACATTCTTGATAAATCAAACTAAAAGAGAACTAAAGAATTTTGCAGACACAGACAAATAGTGAAGCATAACATCACAGCGCAGAAAGTGTGGAGCAAAAAGAATTGAATTGATATATTGATCAGAGAGGTAATGTACTTAAATAGATCTAAAAATATGTAATTCAAAGTTGCATCATGAATAGGTCATAGTGTTTCAATTTAACCATTGAAGCATCAAGTCTCTTAACAGAGCATGACTTAACAGTCTTCTATATATTGAGGTACATCCCAAAGAGTGCCAAAAAGGTTGATTCATGAAAGTAGCATTGGATTTTCCCGTTACCTATTGACAGACTAAGAAGGAGGCTGATTCAAGGATGGTAGCAATAGATGCCCGATACTAAGTGACAACCTCTATGTATAAAATCCTCTAACAAGGTAACAGTTAATAGTGTGTTTGTAACCTTTTACAGGGCTGGCACTTAATAGGGCTCACTTTAAAAGAGTGAAAATTTGGGGTACTGGTCCCAGTGGTTTTTCCCCTAACAGGGTTTCCACATTAAAAAATCATGTGTTATGTGTGTGTGATTCATTTCTTTATTGTTTTGTATCTGACATAGTTAACACTGGATTGATCGGTATACTCTGCTTATTTACTGAGTTTTAGTCAATAATTATACTGCTTATCAGAAATCAAGGAGAATAAGGACAGACTAGGAAAATCAACAGACAGTTAAATAATTATTAGTATTTTATGGCATGCATCTTGTAGGGAAATAATAATATGAGGTTTATTGATTGGTGGTTAAGTTTGACAGATAAATTTTTAGGCCATTGATTCACCCCCCCCCTCTTAGTTATTATTAACATATAGTTCATCAATTTTATGTAACCCCACTCTCTTCCTTACATTGCATGCATAGTGGAAATTTATTACCCACTAAGATGGTGGATTCCTTTTGATTCTAGTGGAACCCATACTTGCAGATTTATTTATGTTCAAAATGAGTCAGGGAAGTATCTCTTTGCACTTATCTTCTATACAGTTTATACATTATGAATCTTATTATACTTCTTATATCTTTTATCAATACTATATTTCTTGAGTCTATGTTTCTAACATTTATTCTTATCTTCTATTACTTTCTTCTTATTTCCTTTTGGTGCAGATTTATAGCTAACCAGGTCAAAGTCAAGATATAGTTTTCATAGCCACATGGTCATAAAATTACCCTTTAAATACCTATCATGTGATGGCGCACTGCAGATATGGTGATTTTCCATTTATTGTACGATAGAAAATCTCGCATGATCTCAACCCCATAAAAATAGAAATAGTCAAACAAGAGTTTTCAATGTTTAAAAATTTTCACTTGATGTACACATAGATTCTTTTAATTAACATGGCATCACAAAATTATCGTAGTGTGTCATATGGAGTCCACTTGACTAAACTAAAACCGATTTGTATCTGATCATATTAAGATCTGATCCAATGGTCAAGTGCGATGGCGCTATCGCAAGTTGTATGAAAACATCATGAGATGGGGAAATGAACGAAAGGTGTCCCTGGCCCACCAAGATATATAGATGGAACAAAAATAATATAGGTTTTGGTGTTTGGTTGGCATAGCATAATGACTATACTATATGAAGTGCATGAAGAAATAAAGGTGTCAAACACGGTGTGACCGGCTGGTCCAGATTCTCGACGATGTGACGAATGATCGCATGCAGATGTGATGATCAATGCCATGGTTGTGGTCAATAAGAGGTGAGAAATTTGATTCCAGATACCATGCACAAGAATATCTGTGTTTGACATTCTGGAAATATTATGAGAAAGATTATGGGTGGATGTACAATTGAAGTACCATCATAATGCAGATCCAATATTCTAATTTGTCAACTCAGACATATTATGAAGAGACTATCAAATTATTATCACCAGTTAACATATGTTATCAAGCGATGATAATCAGACATTAATTTATTATAATTATTAGCATTCAGTTATTGATCTTAGGATTAAGTATTTTTTAGGAACGGTCGTGTTGATCTGAAGCTTGTTTGCATTCTTTCAATTTTATATTTATAAGGATACCAAGATCAACACATAGGGGGACAAAATAAGACTTATTGTTACTATTTTCAGATGGGATAGATGGATCAATAACTACAAGCTTGAATACTATTGTACTATTTTCCAAAATCAAATAAATGTAAGTCATTTTTTTCTTTCACATGTGCAATTATTTCATTATCATTTTACAATTAGTCCCTCAGATAAACCAATAGAACTTCTTCAAAGTGATAGTTTGATGTGCATGCTTCCTAATTTGGTTTATAGTCTATATTATCAGTTGGTTTTCTCATTTTTCATGGTTAAATTCTATTGATTGAGGCCTCAGTGAATTGGTTTATCATTTGAAAGTCACACCCTTTTGAAATATGTCTGAATTTTTTCTAGGCTGCATCTACATTTCATCTTATGTTCTGAGGTTGAACATAAGATTGGAATGATAGTGACTCTATTTCCCATGGTTGATCAAGGCACTGATATTTATTTCTTATTGGATTATGGTCATTAGTTCATTGTTCATATTTTTGAGATACTATATCCATCTTCTCTATTTAGTTTGTATCTTGTATCCATCAACATTCTCTAAATATTTGCATCATTACATTTAACACTTGATAGTTCATTGTTCCTATTTTAAGGATCTCAGTAGTACTTTTCCATACTTTAGGTTAAAGGATTTTGAATCAAATATTATCTGATCTAAAAAGCCCTTAATATTTAGAAGACAAGTTTATGTAGGCCCACCAGCCTTGGTTCTAGAGAGCCAAAATTGTAGAAGGTTGATACTTGAATTAGGTTGAAACCTTGTCATTTGGCCAATCACTTGGGTTTCTCATCATTGGATAGGAAAAATCCATAGGAAACCTAATATTTTGATTTGAAAACCAACAAATTGGCAACTGTACAGAGGATTTATCATTCAAGAGCAATTTTCAGAGTTTCTGGTAATAGAGGTTAGGCTCTACTGGGATAAAATAATCTAAAAGACAAATAAAGTATTTACTTCTAAGAAGAAGTTGGTGACTCTACAATTTTAAAGTGGTGATAGATTTGGTCATATAATTTTTTTATTAACCATCTCATGTGGGGTAGAAGATCCTTGCATCCAGATCATCTTAAATTAGACTTAAGCCTAAGGAAAGACAAGACTTCAAGTGTAAAGATGTCATATGTACGATGTACAATATACCCTGATAAGAATGATCAAGAGTATTCTTGTGAAAAATTCCCTAATTCAAGCCATCATAGCCATGAGAACAATGATGAAAATTATAATCCTTTTTTCCAAGGTAATGGAGGAGGACATGAGTCTCAACATGATCCAAATTAGGAAATGACTCAAATAGAAAAAAAAATTAACAAATGGGATTCTGTATTTTTTGAGATGGCCGATGTAGGATCAAAAGATGAAGAAATGATCATGTATCTTACAAGACAGCCAGAAGAGATGCTAAGGAAAATGAGAATAAAGAGAAGTACAATCAGATCACCAAGAGATAAATAATATCCTAAGGATGATATAAATGGAGTTTACAATCCTCCTCCTAGGAAGAATAATGGGCATATATTTAACAATGATCATACCAACCCCTTGTTTGAACTAGACAATAGAGGAAGACTTGAGAGAAACATATTTATAATTGGGAAAGAAGAGATCATTGGGGACAATGAAACAATAGAGAATAGAACAACCACAACAATAGAGTGAATCCTAACATATCTGACCAACATGAATAGTATAGACATCAAGATAATTGAAGGATGTATAGTGGATATCAAAATAATAATGATCAAAATTATGGCCCAAGAGATTATAATAGCAACTCAAAGTTTAGAGCAAGAAATAATTAGAGATTCCAAAATGCAAATCAGCAGAATAAAAGACATCGAAGCATCAATCAAAATGGAAACAACTATAGATCCCCAATGGTTTTTGACAGATACAAACAATTAGATTTTTATGATATAAGGGGATATCCTAATGACATAAAAAATGAATTAAGGAGTGCAATTCCAAATTTTTTAGGGAATGGGTCAGAATCAGCTGAGGTGCATTGTGTAAATTTGAAGAATGTTATCCAAGAATTTGATGAATTCAATGAGGATGTATACATGAAACTTTTTGTTCAATCCCTCAAAGAAGATGGAGCATAATGGTTCAAAAGTCTTCCAAATAGATCCATATCTAGTTGGGATGAATTTGTAAATCAATTCATAGAACAATTCGGTGATCACAATGGTACTTCTTTTGATTTACATGAGTTGACAAGTATGAAGAAAAATCAGAATGAATATGTGGCTGAATTCAATAAAAGATTCAACAAGGTTCTAAATAGGATTCAAAGGGATATTCATCTTGTTGTTGCCTTTCTGATTAATTTTATATGGGTGTTTTTGATAGCAAGACAAATTATGAAACTAGATCTCATAAGCCTTCTACTTTAGCACATTCTCTCAAGATTGCTATAACTACTGAAAATGATAGGAAGGCATCTTGTATAATCATGAAGAGGGATGAAACTCATTTGTTCAATCCAAAAGAGCCTAAGAAACACAAGGAGTAATATAGATTAGATAAATTTATGAATATGGTGAAAGGCCTCCAAATGAATAATGGAAAAGATAATTTTAATTATAACCAGAATAATTGAGTACCATACAAAAATGACAGATATAAATAGGAAGATATGCCTTATAGAATAGAATGGAAGGATGGGAAACAAGTGAACAAATAATTACATACTCCTGATCCATTAAGGAAAAACAACTATTTTGTTGAAAACTTTCCTTGGTGTGAAGCCTGTAAACTACCACATTCTTATGAACATTGTGTTGTTTCCCAAAGATCAAGAGAGGATGAACATCAAAATAATGATCAGCGACCCACAGTGAATAAATTATCAATAGATCCTGTGTGGGGACATGATGATTATAGCTCTTCAGATAAATACTACTGCAATGATGACCTAAATATAGTGTACCAATATGGGGATTATTAGGATGGTCCTCCAAGATTAAGAGAATTAATAGAAGAGGAGAAGAAAGCATACACAATAGCTGCAATAGAAGAAGCAAGAGGTAATTAAAATTTAAGGAATAGAACACTGAATGCAAACCAAGGGCGACCTAACCAAGGAACTGATCCAAAGATACTAAAGCACAAAAACATTTCTCGAGATAAACAGGTAGAACCTCATGACTTTCCAACAATAGTAAGAGAAAAGGTGGTTAGTAAATCTTTTCCTAATGAATGTTCTTTCATGTCTAATGCCTTATCTCAAGTTAAAATATATGTTCCTTTTCTTGAAATAGTTAAAATACCTGAATGTAAAAGTGAAGCTTTGAAAATATTGTCTAATGTAGGTAACAAGGAAGATCTTAACCAAGAAGTAAAGGATCCTCCATCTATTTATTTAGGAACTAATTTTTAAAAAAAATGTAAATCAAATTGATCCTTTCTATCTTACTCTATTGATGAAAAATAGATTGGTAAATAATTGTATGATAGATTTTGGTGTAGTAGTGAATATTATGCCTAATGATGTAATGAAAGAATTAGGAATGAATGTTGATACCAAATTTGGTAGATGTTATGTTATGGATAATAGATTTATTCCTGTTGTAGGCATAATATAGAATGTTGAATTTAAATTTCCTGCATGTCCTGAAATGTCTTGTAAAATGGATATTATTGTGGTTGAAGTTCCTACCAATTATGAAATGCTTCTATCTATACAATGGTCTAGCTTAGTAGGAGGTAGTATTGAATTAGATATTTCGTATGCTTCTATTCCAGTGAATGGTAGGGATGTGAGAATTGATAGGGAGACTTGAAGTCCATACATTATTGAGGATATGGATCCAATCTTGGTTACACATTTTTATCATTCTGATATGGATAATTTTTAGGTAAGTATTTCAAAAAATGCAATATATAATATTGAACCTATTGAGTTACATGCTAAAGTAAGTAACAATACAATTTGGAAAATACATTTTTATGGTGCTTGATGTAGGGATGGTAATGGAGTTGGTGTCATTTTCTTTTCCCTTGATAAGAAAATATTTAAATATTCATTTTTAATAGATTTTAAATGTACTAACAATGTTGGAGAATATGAAGCTCTACTTCTTGGTTTGAGGATAGCTAGTAAGCATGGGATAAAAAAAATTAAGTGTCTTTGGTGATTCTAAATTGATTATTTCTCAGGTTAAAAGTAAATTTGTTGCTAAGAAGCCTCATCTTAAAAGATATAGAAATGAAGTATGGGATTCTATAGAATGTTTTGATGCTTTTTCTATGGATTTGCTAGATAGATCAGAAAATATCCTTGTAGTTTTTATGGCTAATTTGGCATTGAAGCATAATGACATCCCTTGTGAAGACATAGTTCAAGTTGA
Organism: Thuja plicata; assembly: GCA_018584345.1. NCBI lineage: Eukaryota > Viridiplantae > Streptophyta > Pinopsida > Cupressales > Cupressaceae > Thuja > Thuja plicata. Next base: position 406,220 of record MU223519.1, on the reverse strand, counting down.
AGTTAAAACTAGGCCTGCTATACCTAATAACATCAACAACTAGAAAATCTTTGAATATGACAGAGATATAATCAAATTTTTAGCATGTGAACAAGAGTATGAAGATCAATTGATAGACTTGAATGCTCATGTTGAAATAGAGATTGGGAAAAAAGTATTGTTTGGAAAGTAATTCATTTAGCTTAAAACTAATAAGGTTCCACAAGGGCTTGTAGCAATGGAGAGATTGTTTGACAATAAAGATTAAAAAATAGACAAGGAAAACAACAATGTCACAATGGATGAAGTAGAAAAGATAAACTTGGGAAAATAACAGACTCCAAAGGAAGCATTTGTGGGTAAAAGGTTAACCTCCAAGATCAGAAAATATATCATCGTATTATTGAGAAACTATAGGCATGTATCTACTTGGTCCTATGTTGACCTTAAATCTTACCGAGAGGACCTTTTTCAACATGAGATACCTTTGAATGCTAATGTGAAACCATTCAAACAAAGGAAAAGACCTATAAACCTTACCCTAGCTCCCAAAATGAAAGATGAGCTAATCACGATAAGGGATGCTGGTATAATAAAGCAATTTTGACACTCAGCATGGGTTTCAAATTTGGTCCCTGTCAGGAAGAAGAATGGTGAAATCAAACTTTCTATAGATTTTAGGAATCTAAACATATCATCATTAATGGACAATTATGCATTGCTTAACATGGGAGCTTTATTACAATGATGGATGTGTTTTCAACTTATAACCAAGTTAAGGTAAAAGAAGAGGAACAATACAAGATAACATTTACTATGCCTTGGGGTACTTATGTATATGCTAGAATTCCTTTTGGACTCACTAGTGCATGAGCTACCTTTGAAAGAGGAATGAATGTCACCTTTGAGGATTTCATTGATCTAATTATGGTGGTGTATTAGGATGACCTAACTGCTTACTCCAAAAAGCTAGAGGATCACTATGGACACTTGGAGAAGATTTTTCAAAGAGCCCTTGAATATGGGATATCTTTGAACCCAAAGAAATGCCATTTTGTGGTAATTGAAGGAAATTTTTTACGGCATATAGTATCCAAGAATGGGGTGAGAATAGACCTAGAGAGGATTACAGAAATTAATAAAATTGTGCTTCCTAAGAGTATTAAAAGATCCAATCCTTCTTTGGATAAATAAAATTTGTAAGGAGATTTGTCCCAAAATTTTAAGAAATAATTAAACCAATTGCTATGATGTTGAAAAAGGGTGCAGACATGAAGTGGACAAATGAAGCTTTCAAGGCATTTGTAAAGATTACAAAGGAGATTAAGGAAGCTCCTATCCTCAAGTCCCCAGATTGTACTTGTAACCACCTAAATTTGGTCTGTTCCAACTACCCTATTTTCCCTAAGTGTGATCATACCCTCGATTATGTTCAAACGACTCTATTATTGCTTGGCATAATTCTTCAAATCAATTTAATGTCCTAGGTGATTTTTATCACTAAATTATATTAACTATTATAGCCATATGATTTAAAATCAATTAAAACCAATTAAATCAAACTAAATTCAAACATGGATATAGTATTTAATTATAAAGGAATTAAATAAATCCCTAAATCAATTACCCACTTGCAAAATAACCCATTCCCCTAGCCTATTTAATTTAATTAAAATGGCTATAGTCCCCTAATTATTAAAAAGAAATTAAATTGTTTAAATAATTAGTTTCCTATTTTTGAATGAATACTTTATCATACTTTATCATCTTTTTAGCTTGTTTTTGAACTAAAATCCTTCATGTTAGTTTGTATATGTCACTGATTGTAGCATAATCTAAGGGCTATTATGTTTCTAATCACACTCTTCCTAGTTCGAAGGCAATAGGTCAATATTAGTAGGTTTTGTGTGTTTATCTAACCGTTTTACACTAATGAAATGACTTATTGAGTGTTTGTGTCTTTCTTATCAGGTACCCAATTACACATGCACATTTCTAAATCTGATAAATCTATTAGATTCTGTATAGACTTTAGAGACCTCAACAAATCATGTCCAAAGGATGACTTCCCTCTACCAAATATTGATATGATCATAGATCTTACAGCCGGCTTTCAGATGTATTCATTAATGGATGGATTCTCGGGCTATAATCAAATAAAAATTGCCCCTAAGGATCAAGAGAAAACTGCATTCACATGCGCATGGGGCACCTTTTTCTAGAACATCATGCTATTTGGGTTAAAGAATGTCGGCGCAACATATCAAAGAACCATAACAACTATATTCCATGATATGATGCACAAAAACATGGAGGACTATGTCGATGACACATTGGCCAAATATAAAGAATGAAGTACTCACATTGTTGACCTCCAAAAAATATAGGACCAAATGGAGCAGTTCCAACTTAGGCTCAACCCAAAGAAATGTGCCTTTGGGGTCCAATCAGCGAAGCTCCTAGGATTCATTGTTTCAGCAAAAGGAATTAAGGTTGATCCTGCTAAAGTAAAATCTATTCTAGAGATGGCTCCTCCATGTAATATCAATCAAATGAGGAAGCTACAAGGAAGACTCTAGTCTATCAGGAGATTCATGTCCCAACTTGCAAATAAGGCACAACCCTTTACTAAGCTACTATATAAAGGGGTTACATTCAAATGGGATGAACACTATGAAGCAAACTTCAAAGAATTGAAGGGGTACCTGGCTGCTCCACCTATTCTTATGGTGCCTATTCATGGAAAACCCTTACTCCTATATATTTTAGCAACAAATACATCCCTAGGAGTATTACTGGAGAAAGAAGATGAAACAAAGAAAGAATGAGCTATCTACTACATTAGTAGAACCCTAGTCACTTATGAGCTCAAGTATAGCATTATTAAAAAAGCATGCTTAGCAGTCATCTTCACATCATATAAATTGAGACACCTCATGCTCTCTCATATAGTGAAGCTCATTGCTAAGATTGATCCTCTAAAGTATCTTTTAAGAAGAACAACATTAACAGGATGTTTGGCAAAATGGGTCCTGATTCTGAGTGAGTTCGACATTAAATATGTAGAACAGAGAGAAATCAAAGGATAGGTACTAGCAGATCAATTGGCTAACTCACCACTCTAGGATGATGAACCTCTACTAATTGAATTTCTTGATGAAATAATCAAGTATCTCACTAAACATCCATGGAGAATGTACTTTGATGGTTCATTCACTCAACAAGGATCTGGAGCAAGGGTCCTCTTCATAACACCACAAGGATATAAGATTCTGAAATCTTACAAATTAATGTTCCCATGCAGCAACAATATCTTAGAGTATGAAGCATTGGTCAATGGCCTCAAGCTAGCCATGGAATGGAAGATCATAGAGTTATATGTGTATGGTGACTCCCAACTAATTATCAATCAAGTCAATGGGGAGTATCAAACAAAAGATGAAAATTTGATGTGCTACAAGAAATTAGTTGATGATCTGAAGAAGTACTTTGTCTTCATCACTTTCCAACAGATACCAAGATCATAGAACAAAGCTACAAATGCTATGGCTACCTTGGCATCCATGTTACAACTCGAGGAACATCAATTTGACTATGACTTCTTTGTGGAAGAAATATCCTATCCTACCTTTTCTAACCCTGAATACCAGATAATATGTACATTGACTACCCCAGACCAATCTTGGTATGCGAGTATCATTGCTTACCTTTTTGACCAAACCATTTCTGTCAATCTATCCAGAAATGAGAAAAGATCCCTGATTAGGATAGCATCGCATTACGTCCTCATAACTAACAACCTATATTGACGCAATCTTGATGGTACACTTCTTCGGTGTTTAGAACTCGAAGAGTCCGATCTAGAATTAAAAGAAGTCCACGAAGGTGTATGTGGATCACACTTGAACGAATTTTTGTTGGCCAAGAAACTGCTCAGAGTAGGCTATTATTGGCCTACCATGGAGAAGGATGCTATTCAATTTTAAAAATCATGTCTTAAATGCCAGACACATGGAAACCTTATTCATGCTCTTGCCAGAGAACTTATACCTTTCATAACACATTGGCCATTTTAGCAATGAGCCTTTGACTTGGTTGGACAAATATATCACAACTCTTCAAATGGACACAAGTTTATCATTACAGCCACTGAATATTTCACGAAGTGGGTTGAATTCATGCCACTAATCAAAGCCACTAGCAAACAGGTGGCTATGTTCATTCTGAACTACATTATTTGTAGATATGTGATACCCTCTTCAATTGTGATAGACAATGGGGGCCAATTTAAAAATCAAGACATTGATGACCTTTGTGAACAGTTCCATATTACTCAACATTGCTCCTTAGTCTATTATCCTCAAGGTAATGGACAAGCTGAGGCATCAAACAAGAATATTCTCAAGATTCTACATAGAACTGTAAGCAATTCTGGTAGAGACTAGCATCTACAACTGAACCCAGCACTATGGGCCTACAGAACAAGCATAAGAACATCAACTAGAGCCATTCCATTTTCTCTAGTCTGTGGTGCTAAAGTAGTACTACCTATTGAGGTTGAAATCCCATCTTTGCGGATATCCTTACAAGGATTGGTTACTGATGAGAAATACCGCATCGATCAGGTAAATTCTCTAGACCTACTAGATGAGTGGAGACAACAAGCATTTGATCACCTTAAAGTATATCAAGCACATATGTCCAAAGGTTACAACAAAAAGGTCAAGCCATGAAAATTTGAAGTAGGAGATCTCATCCTCAAGGAGAATCCTACGAACTAGCCTAACAGAGAGTAGAAAGGAAAGTTTGAACCTAACTGGCTAGGACCTTACGTTATCACTGCTACTTTTGGGAATGGATCTTATCAGTTAGCTACACTGGAGGGAGATGTTCTTCCAGATCCTATCAACACTCTGCATTTGAAGCAGTTTTACGCTTGATGTTCAGCTAGCAGAGCCTGTACAACAAATAGTTCTTGCAAAATACTAAAAACATTCAGAAAATTGATCTTGAGGAAATCCAAAAATAGTGGAAAAAGTCCTACAGAAAAGGGTATCTTTGGTGAAAACATGGTAAACAAGCACCTTGATACTACAAAAACATTCAAAAATGCAAAAATAGCAAAAATTTTGAAAAAGAGAAAAGTGCCTTGATAAGCACTTGGTAAAATAGGCATCTTGGTAGCAAAAAGAAAGAAAAAGCATCTTTCCAAGTGGTGAAAACTTGGTAATCAGGCGTCACTTGTGTTCTGCACTCCATCTATCAATGCACTACTGATACTAGGCTTTCATAATTTTTCCTGTGCTCGTATGCTGACTTCATTTTTTCTACATGACTATCTTATCCTTGCTTGGGATTTTTCTATCTTTACATCTTAGGAGTAAGTCATTCTGCACTAGGGGCATCTTTTTTGGCATGGTCAGTTGCAGTGGCTAAGTTTTTTTTAGGGTGGTCGGCCTCACGGACACTATTTTTCTTGATACATGCAAAACAATGTCACTTTTTCAAAAACAAGGGTGTTTTTTCAAACATCACACATCGGACATGGCATTTACATTAACAGAGTTCCTACAAAGGCTATGTTGGATCACACACATGGATGGATTATCCTATCAATACACAGACATGGAACACCATATTGCTTATGTTCTAATTGATGAATCTTTACTGTGTTTGATAGATGAATGAACATAGAACTAATTAAACACATAGTTTTCTATTGGTTTGATTATGATTATTTTATGTCTTGATGATTTTTTCAACTAGGGGTATCTAAGTAATAATAAATTTTATTTGATTGATTCTCAGTTGATGATTTTTTATGCCTTCTTAGTTTCTCAATGACGTCTGCGCAAAGACAAAGAGTCGCAAGGATTGGGGGCATAATATTTTCTTTATTTTCTGCATATGGTGATTATTCCTAATGATCCTATAAATTTCACCTAACTTAGATGTTTATGGTAAGAGCTGCTACTATGGGTAGATAGCCGCATATATCTCGATCTTCGTTATGTGTAAACTACGGTGAGTTTGAAACAATTTCCTTGTCTATTTTTTGATCCAGATTCTCACTAAGGTATATGAATCATAATGTACCCAAGGATATGAATTTTCAAGGTCATTGCGGGTCCAATATATTTCCTTAATCAGAATTTGGTATATTAAAAGGAAGGTGACTAATTTTTTGTCCTGGCTTCTATGCCTTGGTACCTAAGTCTATTTCTAACATTTCAATAAAATATAGTATTCATACTTTCATAATATCAGTGGGTATTAGTGATGGTTTTACTATCAGGTGGTATCCATTCCAAAAGTGCCCAATGATGATAAAAATGTTGCAATATTTTCTAAAATCAGTGACAAGTCCTAAGAGTCTTCATATAGTTGCATTTAGAGATTGCATGATGCATTTATAATAGCATACAAAATTTTTAAGCTCAAAAATGGTTTCTATCTTCTTCTAAACATCAAGTTAATTACATCATCCATATTATTGATATTAAATATCGTTGCACATCCATAGCATACATTTTGCATTCATTGAAAAGAAGAAATATGAAACTACAAAAATAAAGCATCCATGTATTGCATTGTTACTTTCTCATCCAAAGTGCATCCATACATCTATTTTTGCATAAATGGAAAAAAAAAAGAAGCATACATTTGCATTTTCACATAAGTATCATTTAAAACATATTTATATCAGTAATGACTCATCACATCCAAATTATAAAATGATGTTATCATCTAAAAATTAACACATCAAAAGACCAAGATATCATCACATGTGAAAAACAAATACATTTACCACATCTATGAAAATAGAAAGAACTCATGAAACATATCAGAATCAAGCAACTACATCAGATATATATCATCAATAGCATGGTACACATCAAAGCATAAAGAGTATCAGAAAGAATAATGTGCATCAATGAGCATAAAGAGTATCAGTACGCCAAAAATGAATCAGATATATGTATGAATGTCATCTACAAAATCGGATCTCAAGAGGATCCAAATATACAAAAAAGGGGATCTCAGCAGGATCTAGATATACATTTATAATCTCAAAATGTACATGTCATACAAAAATGGTACAAATATCTCAGCTCTGTCCTGCCCCCTCTCCCTGATCAGGAGGAGGACGAGGAGGTAGTGCAAAAGGCATTGTTGGGCGAGGCCACTCAAGAAAATGAAGGAGCTCTCTGCCCCTCTAGAACTACTGCATGGTATAGGGAATAATAATATGTCACTCTCTATCCTTGATGGACTATTGTACAGGCCTATGCATCCCTCTTTTCCCTCAGACTCTCCAGCTATAAATCCCTGTCTGCCAGTAAAGCATCGGCAGTAGTAACCCTATCCTCTAGAGCTATGATCTTGGCATGGAGCTTCTCTCTCTCCTACTCACATCTAGATAGGGGATCACCATCACGACCTGTATCCTGACCCTATGACCTATCTGGTAGTCCCTGTTGTCACTGTCTCTTCTGGTCCCTAGTGAGAAGCAGACTGGGATCTCGCCGTGGAGAAACAAACCTAAATCAGGTACACTGACCCTCTCCACTACCGCTAGCACCACCTATATCCACAGCCTCACCTCCCCTACCTCTATCATCACCATCATGTCCGTCATCTAGAGGAGGACACCTGCCATCCCTACCACCATTATGGTCCCCATGTCTCCCAAGAGCTCAGTCTCTACCTCCTCTACCCCTTACAGGTCAGTCATCAGGATCATAATCAAGTGGCTCCTTTATATGAGGAATGATCTCCTCTGGCACAGTAAATCACAAAAATGGGTACTGGAGTCTCTTAGCAGCATAACCATTTGAAACACCTGCATCCTCTACATCTGGATGAAGGTCCCAATCTACTACCACCATGTCTTGGATCTCCTAGTGAGCAGTCTCATAAGTCAACTATGCACCCCATAGAGGTGTCTCATCTCGAGTACGAGCATAAACTGTAATGTCCTTTGGACGGCCCTGTCGCCGACCATACTACCTCAAAACTCTAGTGATGATGAAGTGCTCTATGATATACCTCATCTGACCAATTAGATATCTACTTTGGCACAAAAATGATACCTACCAGGAATTCAAAGTCCACACCTCACAGTCTAGATATGGTCACCAGACGACCTCTGTCATATCATCAAATAAACAACGCCAGTACTCGACCTTGCCCAGATGGGGCTACTATAAAAGGCCTATGTACATGTATACATAGGGCTTCTCAAGTGCCCTCTGCCTATCTATAATCAGCCATGTGACAAGGATGTGCTCTCAGGCCCAGATCTGAAGAATAAGAACTCCCATAGTCATACTATGGGTATGATGGTAAACGATCTCATGTAGCTCTCTGTACATGTGCGCTAATATACAAATATCCTAGGAAAAAAGTTGATGGTGGATGATCATCTTCTTGACCATGCTCACCCAGCCAATAAGGAATCCATGCTGACCCCTATCTGGCATAAGGATGCCGCCTACCAAACCTACTAAGTACACAGCTAATCAATCATAGTGATCAACCATGTAATCCCATGACAAGTATCTCCGGTCTATGTTATCATCCTAAAAGAATCTACATGCAGTACCAATTGCCACGCCAGCTCTAGACTCAAAGAAAACCTCATGTCCAACCATCAGTACATGGAGTGTCCTCCGGAAATCCTTGGGTGTCACTGTAATCTCTCTAGTCGGTAGGTGGAAGGTGTTGTGCTCGGGATGCCATCTCTTTGAAAGCATAGTCAATAACCCATGTTTACCCCGATCTCAGGTAAACCTATCAAAGAATGCAATCCACATCAGATTATTGTTATATGCTCCTCATCTGACAATCAACCAGACAATGCAAGTAGACGTGCAAGATATGTGCCGTGAAAAGTGACTACCTCAAACTGGGCCTATTTTTGGAAAAAAATGGCTATACATCAGTATCCTATCTACATTATAGGGGAAAATTCCTAATCAACTAAGTCATTTCCCTGTTTGTAAGATGCAAATAGATCAAAAAATTTAAAAATCTAAGTCTTCTACCATATGTGATCGCATTTTCTGGATGTGATCCCTGAAATACGGGATGCGATCCTAAACGTGGAGTGCGATCTTAAGCAAATAGGATGCGACCCATTAATGGATTTCACTTGGAAATATGGAAAAAACACTTAAAATGGATGTGATCTGGGAAAGCTCAGATGTGACACAAAAATCTAGGAAAACTGAATATGACTTGGGAAAAACTGGATGCGATGCGTGATTCATAGGATGCGATCCAGAATCCTGGATGCGATCCTCCATTCAAAGGGCTATAACTAGTACCAAAATGCATGAAATGGAAAATTGTAAAATTTACAGGGTAGTTTATCGAGCACTTACCGGTGGTGGGTAGTCAGCTGGTCACTGGTGTCGGTGGCTCATCTCGAAATGGTGCTTCCTCACAGGGACTACCATCTTCTCTACAGAGCTCTCTGAATTTCTATGGAGGAAAGTGAAAATGAATAGTGAAATGGTAACTTTGGAGGCTTAGATGGGTCTTTTGAGACATTTAGTGGTTCCAAAACTCCTCCCAAACAACTACAAATTCATTCCTATTCTCTTTCTACTCAATCAGGAACCAAATTGAAGGTGCCTAAGATGTTTTCAGTAGCACAATGTCATTTTTGTGCCAGTTTCAAAAATTACAACTTTGCTTCATTTGTTCCCCAGATTGGTCAAAATTGCACACTTCATCATACATCTTGGTCTAAACATCATTTTATCAGCTTTATCACTCATATTTTCATGTATTTAACTTGGTCATTATGTGTTTTTAAACACACCTTCTTCTACTCCACTCTTTCTTTCCCTACAGCTTCCTGCAAGTATTATGTTCTTTTCAAATGAGGGATTTATTCTTTTTCCTTCGATTTCATTCCTGAGGGGCATGATCACACTATCATCAATTAAAATTTTTCTCAAAACAACATCAAAATGACTTTGTTATCAAACAAAGGAGCATAATGATTTCCTTGACTAAAGTCAGAACTGTTGGATAGAAAGCTTTGGTTCTCATGAGCTGATATCTTATGTTTCCTCTTTTTTTTTTTTTTAAAGATTTTTATTAAGCTCATGGCAGCTTCTTACTGATTTTTGAATGACAACCAAGTTCAAAATTAATATTATCAATTTTTGGACGACAACCAAGTTCAGAATTGATATCTTTGAAATCTTTTATTGATCTTTGAATGACAACCAAGTTCAAAATCAATTCTATCAGTTTGGTTTGATCAAGTGCAAGACTGATCTCATCAATATTTCATTTGACAACCAAGAACGAGAATCTTAATCTTTTTGAAGTCAAAATAGAAAAACTTTCTTTGAATCAATGTGCTGCTCGCACATCAATTCAAAGAGGGGCAAATGTAACCACCTGAATTTGGTCTGTTCCAACTATGGATCCTATTTTCCCTAAGTGTGATCATACCCTCGATTATGTCCAAACAACTCTATTACTACTTGGCATAATTCTTCAAATCGATTTAATGTCCTAGGTGATTTTTATCACTAAATTATATTAACTATTATAGCCACATGATTTAAAATCAATTCAAACCAATTAAATCAAACCAAATTCAAACATGGCTATAGTATTTAATTATAAAGGAATTAAATAAAACCCTAAATCAATTACCCACTTGCAAAATAACCCATTCCCCTAGCCTATTTAATTTAATTAAAATAGCTATAATCCCCTAATTATTAAAAAGCAATTAAATTGTTTAAATAATTAATTTCCTAATTTTGAATGAATTAAATAAGTTTAATTCATTTAATTAATATTCTCCTAAACCCCAACCTAACCTATCTCAACCACTTATACCCTAGGTTCTAACCCATCCCAACCTATTCCCCCCTTGCTAATCTAATTCTAAGCCTAATCTAATCCTGACCCACCTCCTAATGTTGTCACATTCCATTAAGGAATGATTAGCAACTCAACCCACTTAGGAGAGTCAACTTTCTCAAGCTTGACTCTCTCTAAGTCCACTTTATCAAGCCACCCTCTTACACCCTTCCCATACCTCTTTAAGGCATTCATTAATGCCTCATTAATGAAAGGGCCTTAAGCCTATGTCTTTTCCATGCCTCATTAATTCCTTGTGCATTAATGGCTCTTACACCTTCATTAATGAAGCCCCCACCTCATTAATTCACCTTGTCTCCCCTCTCTCTCTCCCATTCTTCTATAAATAAGAGCATTTTGAAGAGCAAATAAGCCTTCACCTCATATCCTAAATGCATTGTTATGTCATTGAATTAACATTAGACTTATATTTCATCTCTCATTTCATGATTTTGCATTGTTTTCATTTACACTCTTAGAGCTAGAATGCATACTTTATCATCTTTTAGCTTGTTTTTGAACTAAAATCCTTCATGTTAGGTCGTATATGTCACTGATGGTAGCATAATCTGAGGGCTATTATGTTTCTAATCACACTCTTCCTAGTTAGAAGGCAATAGGTCGATATTATTAGGTTTTGTGTGTTTATCTAACCGTTTTACACTAATAAAATGACTTATTAAGTGTTTGTGTCTTTCTTATTAGATACCCAATTACACATGCACAATACTAAGCTATTTTAATTATTGTCCTTTGCATCATATCACACAATTTTTTATGTCTTATTACAAAATAATAATGAAGGATATAAAAAACTAATAATATTCTTTAGTAAAACCATTCAAGCCTTTGAGTTAAATTATAATATCAATAAGAAACAAGCTTATGAACTTGCAAAGGTAGTAAAGTCCTTTAGACCCTATTTGGTAGGAGAAAAAGTGATAGCCTATGCTACTAATGCGGCAATAAAGGATATCTTCAAACAATCAGAAGTCACTCCAGCAGAAGATGTAGATGGGTAAATAAAATCTAGGAATTTGATATAGAGATTCAGATCACTAAGATTATTAGAGAACGAGGATTAGAAAGGTTGATGGAATAATCAAATATTGGATGCATTACAAGTGAATTAGATTGATCTAAGTGAAACTCAGATAATTATTGAAAGATGCCCTTTGTACACTAACACCAATTTTTTTTTTAAACACATGAAATGTCACGAAAACCTTATAGATAGTCAGAAGAGGACAGTGAAATTGCAAGCTTCTAAATAAATCTTAATGCAAGGAGACTTGTACTAGAAAAATATGGATGGGATACTTCTTTTATGTTTAGATACATACCAAGCCAAAAAGGTGCTTAAGTATCTCCATGATGGAGCATGTGGGGGACACTTTTCAACAAAAACCACTACACACAAGATATTGAATGCATGATACTATTGGCCTTGCATATTTAAAGATTGTCATGAATATGTTCAGAAATGTGAGGCATGTCATAAGTTTTTAGGAAAACTAAAATATAATGGTGCATTACCTCTCAAACCTATGTCTACTAAAGAACCATTCCAAATGTGGGGAATATAATTCATAGGTAAAACCATTGATACATCTAGTGGTGGACATAAATAGATTTTGGTAGCCATTGATTACTTAACTAAGTGGGTGGAAGCCATACCAACTAGACAAGCTAATAGTAAGGTGGTAATCAAATTCCTAACTGAAAAGATATTGACAATATTTGTTGTTCCTTAGAAGATTGTTTGTGATAATACTATGTGTTTCAAATCTGTATAATTCATTGAATTTAAAGATAAATATGGAATAAAGATTTCTTTTTCATCCCCTTATCACCCTCAAGGAAATGGCTAAATACAATCTAGCAACAAACATATAATGAAGACTATCAAAAGAATATTGGATAACAAAAAAGATCATGGGATTCAAAATTACCACTTGCACTTTGGGCAGACAGAATGACAATTAAAAATTCTACTTGATATGCCCCATATGAACTTGTCTATGGAAAGAAAGTTCACTTACCACTAAATAATTTATTGCTAGTATACAAGTTTGTAAATAATGAGCAATGGGAACAAGTGGATTTCATGGAAGATAGATTGCAATAGCTTCCAGAATTGGATGTAATAAGGAATCAAGCTCATGAGAGAAATCAAGAATTGTAGCAAAAAGTGAAAGTTGTGTTTGATTAAAAAACTATAGAAAGGAAATTTTAGGAAGGAGATCTAGTTTTGAGATGGAATGTGAAAGATCAAGACAAAGGAAAACATGGAAAGTTTTATGCTTTATGGGTAGGAAATTTTTTCATTATTGGTAAAGGAGGTGAGATTTCGTATCTATTATAGGATTTGGAGGGTTACCATCATGAACTTCATGTGCATGGTCAATATCTTAAACCTTTTATCCCATTAAAGATGACAATAGGTAGGTTTGTTTTATTCCTTATCTTTGCAATATGTATTCTATTCTTGTGTTTTTCTAATGGTCTTCTTTTCCATAGATAGCTTGGATCTTGTTGTGTTCAGGTATAAACACACATCCCTAGAAAGATCCACTGGTGGAACCCATACTTGCAGATTTATTTATGTTCGAAATAAGTCAAGGAAGTATCTCTTTGCACTTATCTTCTATAGCCTTATGGTTTATACATTATGGTTCTTACTTATATTTATTATGTCTTTTATCAATACTATATTTTTTGAATCTATGTTTCTAATAGTTATTCTTGTCTACTATTGATTTCTTCTTATTTCCTTTTGGTGTAGATTTATAGCTAACCAGTTCAAAGTCAATATATAGTTTTCATAGCCACATGGTCATTAAATTACCCTTTGAATACCTATCACGTGATGGCACAGTGAAAAAATGGTGATCTTCCATTCATTACACAGTAGAAAAGCCCACATGATCTCAACCCCACAGAAATAGAAATAGTCAAACAAGAGCTGTCGACATTTGAAAATTTACACTTGACATACATGCAGATTATTTTAATTAACATGGAACCACAAAAAAATCTCCATCTTTCATATGGAGTCCACTTGACAAAAGTCAAACCAAGTGATATCTGATCAGATTAAGATTTGATCCAACGGTCGAGCGCAATAGTGCTATCGCAAGTTTTATGATATTTAAACATTACGTGATTGAAAAATGAATGACAAGTGTCCCAGGCCTACCAAGATATAGAGATGGAACAAAAAAAATACACGTGTCAATGTTTGGTTGGCAGAGTATAATGACTAGACTATATGGAGGTGCATAAAAAAAAGGTGGCAAACACAGTGTGATCAGACAGTCAAGATTCTTGATGTTGTGCTGAATAATCTCATGCACACGTGATGATCGACACCATGGTTGCAGTCTATAAGAGGTGACAAATTTTATTCTAGAGACCATGCAAAATAATATCTATGTGATTGACATGCTCGAAAGATAATGAGAAAGACTATGGATGGATGTACAATCGAAGTACCATCATAATGCAGATCCACTATTCTAAGTTGTCTACTCAGACATATTATGAAGAGACTATCGAATTATTGTCATCAGTTAGTATATGTTATCAAGTGGGGATAATCAAATATTAAATTATTGTAATTATTAGCATTAAATTATTAATTTTTGGATTGAGTATTTGTTACAAATGGTCGCATTGATCTGAAGCTTGTTTGCATCCTTTCAATTTTATATTTATAAGGATACCAAGATCAACACATAGGGGGACAAAATATGACTTACTGTTACTATAGTCAGATGGGATAGATGGATCAATAACTACAAAATTTAATTTTGTTGTACTATTTTCAAAGATCAAATAAAGATAAGTCCTTTTTTCTTTCACATGTGCAATTTTTTCATTATCATTTTACAATTAGTCCCTCAGATAAACCAATAGAACTTCTTCAAAGTGATAGTTTGACGTGCATGCTTTCTGATTTGGTTCGTAGTCTATATTATCAATTGGTTTTCTCATTTTTCATGGTTAAGTTCTGTTGATTAAGGCCTTAGTCAATTGGTCTGTCATTTGAGAATTCATACCATTTTGAAATATCTCTAAATTTGTTGTAGGCTACATGTACATTTCATAACACCTTTCGAGTGATAAGTTATCTTGTAAAACTATCTCTGGGATTGAACATAAGATTGGAATGATACTGACTCTATTTCCCATGGTTGATCAAGGAACTAATCTTTCTTTCTTATTGGATTATCATCATTAGTTCATTATTTATAGTTTTGAGATACTATATCCATTTTCTCTATTCAGTTCATATCTTGTATCCATCAACATTCTCTAAATATTTGCATCATTACATTTAACACTTGATATTTCATTGTTCCTAGTCTAAGGATCTCAGTAGTAATTTTCCACACTTTGGGATAAAGGATTTTGAATCACATATTATCTGCTCTAAAAATCCCTTAAGATTTAGAAGACAAGTTTAGGCTATAGGCCTACCAGCCTTGGTTCTGCAAAGCCAAAATTGTAGAAGGTTGATACTTGAATTAGGTTGAAATATTGTCAATTTGAAAATCACTTAGGTTTCTCATCATTGGATAGGAAAAATCCATAGGAAACCCAATCTGTTGATTTGAGCACCAACAGATTTGTCAATGTTATTCTTTCCATTAATGAAGATTCTAATTTTTCCTTTTCCCTAACCCTAATTATGATCAAGGTGGTGAAATTTGGGCCACTGATTATTGTCTAAATCTAGGCCACTCATTGTAACGAGGGACCTATATAAAGGCCTCACTTCTTATTTGTAAAGGAGTGGAACTTTGAGATTATTGCTAAAGAGCTATTGAGACAATAAAATTTTCATTGAAGTTTGATGATTATTTGATGTGTCTTGAAACTTTCTTGGTTTCATAATTCCCTCATTTAGATTAATTTTTTAGATAAAGTGTTTTGATTTCAATAGAAAATATGGTGTTTTGATCAATTCCATTGGTTCATACTTTTGACATTTTAATTATTATAAGTCATTGTATAAAGTTATCCTGAACCACATTCATGCATATGCTTAACTTCTTTCATTCATGTACATTGTTCTTCATGATGTTTGTGGTGGTTTTGGTTCCCAAATTAAAAGATTGGAAATCCTATGAGCTTGCCTACTCAATGGTAGGATTATCAATAATCTTTTCCAATGAATAAAAGTGATTGATGATGATCTTCCTCTCCTACACTTCCAACTCTGTAGAACCAAGGTGGGTGAGCCTATACCTCAACCAAACTTCTTGGCTTAAGGATTTTTATAGCAGATAAAAATCATATATTAAAGTCGGGTGATTTCTCAAGATGACAACTGAACTCTTGAAATATATCAAATTGTGAATATCACAACTATTAATTATTTGAATTATGTGAGAATGCTTTAACAGGCTGCTATTAAAAGAATGTTTTAAAATAGTGTATTGTTTGGTTTGAAATAAATATTGATGACTTCTTCCTAATTATAATTTTCTCGGATAGCGACTTCAACTTAAGGATAATAGATCAGTTCCTTTCTTCTATTAGGCAATAGATACAGTTCCTTTTTTAATCTTATGTACAACTAAGTGAGACATAGAACACCATCTAAATTCTCTTAGCAACTGCTCCTCCTCAATGTCTTTGATTATTTTACTATGATACATTCAGTCTTATTGAATTTAACCCAAACTTAATGAGCCCAACAAGATAGAATTAATAGTGCCTAACATTTTTAATGATCAAATTGCAGAATAACATGATTAATTTCCAAACATAAAGTTTTAAAGAATCTTTATCTTTTGGAGATAAAATCACAAAAGCCTGATCAATCAGGAATGATCAACTCCATAACTCTGAATTAGAGAAAATACTAATTTATATTAATGCTTCATAAAGACTTTTGTACAATAGACCCTCTTCCAAAAAGTGCAATAGAAAATAATAAGTTTTTTACATTTTTGATGATGATTTTTACCTTTACTTTTTACACCACATATATATCTGGATGAATGGTTTTCACACCACTTTAGGGTGATGAGACACCACCCTATGTTAAAATTTAAAAATTTCTTTTGAAAAAAATAATCGACAAACTAAGTAATAACTACATATCTTTTGGATTTGGCTTTGGTCAAAAATCCAAAACAGATTGTACGGATGTAAGATTTTTACTAGAAATAGGAAATTTGATTTTCTGAACTGGTTCTATTTTATATTTAAATTTTTTTCTCTTTTTCATTCTCTGTCGACATAATCTTTGCAATAGGTCAAAATGCTAGCATCTTTGAAACCTTCACTTACAAAATTTTGATTGTTCTCGTCACAGAGCTTCCTTCCTCAATCCCTCAACTTTTAATTGAAAAGTGATATATTTATGTATTGCATTTCAAGTACTCCATAATATCATTAATTATTGGGCATGGAGTTTAGGATGCCATTTTTTAGATTTTTATCACTATACAGTACTCCAAATTTTCCAAAAAATTAGAGCTCCAATAGGATCTTTCTAGGGATGTATGCTCCCTTTGAGCATAGCGAGATCCCACTTATCTCTAAAGAAGCAGAACATTAGCTTATCATCCTCTTCATAAAATATTTTTTTGAACTTAATTTGGTGGCCCTCACCCCCAAAATGAATATTATTCTTTTCCTCAATGAAAGACCTGATTCTGATCATGCACTGATATGAAATTTTTGAAAAAATATTTACTTCTCTTCTTGCATCATTTTCACAATAATTCTCATCAAAATTCTTTGTCATTTGATTTAAAAGGCAAGTATTGTGTTTATAGTCTCCTTTGATCTTAGATAATTTGCATTTATTTTTCCTATTCCTGTTACATCTTAGAAACCATTTTATATTGTACCTACCCTTTAAATTTTTTATGATATTAACCTTATTAGTATATGTGAGTTTGAAAGGATTCCTATGGTAATATTTGAAATTTCTAATATCACCCCTTTGATTGTGCTTTTTATCTTTTATCTTTTTTTTTTATTGGAATCAAAGTTCTATTTTCATCTCCTTTTGGAAGTGAATTCATTTTAACCTTTTTCTTCAAGATAGGCTTCTCCTTGTGAAAACATTTAGGCCTTACATGTTTCTTTCTTTTACTTTTAACAATCTCTTTATGTTTTGGAAATATTTCATTTTTTTCACCTAGGGACTTTGGACATATATTATCTTCAAGAGTATTTTGTAGAAATATTTTATCCACCTCTTCACATGTTATTTCATTTTTCCTATGGTCTTATTATGTAATATTTATAGAAAATCTAGATTGTTTTCATGCATACTTTGTTCTTCTTCTTCAAACATCAGATTCAGAAATATAGATATGTTAGGCATACCTCCTTGGAGATTATCCCCTGGTTCATCACATAAGAGACCATCTGGTATATCATAGTTCATACCTTCACTGAATGTATCATTCTAAAAGTCCTCATCTTTTTTATAAACAAGATCAAAATCTTCGTCCATATATTCCACTAAAATTTCCTCCTAAGATTTATTTTCAAATACCTCTTGAATAGACATTAATCTATTATTATTTTTTTGAGGTGGATTGAAAAGAATTTGGATAAATTTTGTACATATGCCTCTGATATTCCCTGTCTAATAAATCTGAAATTTCTTCTGTACTGAGAAGGTCTTATTCCTCATCATCATTGTCATTAATACTTGTTTCCATACAAATCTCACCATGTATAGATTCTTCTTTAACCTGATCCAAATTTTCTTCATCCATGTCATCATTATTTTCATTTTTATCTATTTTAAAACAAATGTCAACACCCTTTTCATGTACAGGAGCCTTTTCAGTCTAATCACAGTGTTTAGTTGCATTCAAATTTGGAGAAGTTATAAAAACTTCCTTGTATTCATCCTTTTCTACCATCAATTCCTCACAATTTGATCAAGAAAAACTCTCTGTTGAGAATCATGGTAGATTCGTAACTCACAAATTTTATCTACTAATTCCCTTCCCAAAGGCCTGATATCTAAAGTTATTTCTCGATAACTCTTTATCATTCTCAAAAATAAATGTACTGTTGGTTCACCTTCATATCTTTTTAAATTGAAGAATGTATCCAAAGGGGACATGTAAGATTCTTCTTCCATAATGTAATTTTGATTTTCTTCCTGTTCATAGCACATGTTTTCTTCTTCCTCACTTGCATCATGAAACATATCAAGAAACTATCACTCAAATTCTCTCCATGATGAGATACTTTGTTCATGTGTCATACTAAAAAGAAAACTTACATGATGTGTCAATGATCTTAAAAATAGTTTCATAATCACCTCTTCTGCATAGATATGATAATCTTCAATAAATTTACAAAATGCATGCAAATGCTCAATTGGTGATTCTGATCCATCCCACTAAATTTTGGAACATATTTTTTTAGCTTAAGAGGAAAATATTTCTAACCATCCGGGATGTTATCTAAATTCAATGGTCTATATACTTCCATAATAAATTTTGTTCTTGGATCACAAAAGTTTGATACTTTATATGAATATGTATTCTGGTACATACTGAATATGTGAATTTGTAGTATCTTATTTCTTTATTCATTATGTTCTTTTCAATAGAGTTGCAACCTCTTTCAAAGAGGAAAACATTACCTATCTCCTTCTTGGTCTTCTCCCTCAGTA
The DNA here is from genome assembly GCA_018584345.1 of Thuja plicata. Lineage (NCBI taxonomy): Eukaryota > Viridiplantae > Streptophyta > Pinopsida > Cupressales > Cupressaceae > Thuja > Thuja plicata. The sequence continues at coordinate 386,683 of MU223519.1, read as the reverse complement.
GATTCACTAATTGAAATGTTTTATTGAATAGATTCACCACCCTTTATCGAGGAAAATATTGTTTGCTTCTTCTAAGTTATTATCACAAGTAGAGTCTTAATTACATCACCAAAGCTTCTAGGTAATCTTCAATGATGTATTTCATAGACAACTCCCTATTAGAGTCGCCAATATGTTGGTTCCCAAATTAATGGATTGGAAATTATGTGCGCTTGCCTACTCAATGGTGGGATTATCCAACTATCTTTGCCAATGAATGGGTGTGATCCATTATGATCTTCCTCCCCTACACTTTAGTATCTATAGAACCAAGGCGGGTGAGCCTATACCTCAACCAAACTTCTTGGCTTAAGGATTTTTGTAAAATATAACAATTATACATTAAAGTTGGGTGATCTCTCAAGATGGAAAGATAACTCTTGAGATAGATTGAATTGTGAATATCACAACTATTAAATATTTGAATCCTATGAAAATTCTTTATCAATATGCTATTGAAAGAATATTTTAAAATATTTTATTATTTGTTTTGAAATAAATACTGATGACTTCTTTCTGCTTGTAATTTTCTTGAACAAAGACTTCAACTTAAGGATAATAGATCAATGCCTTTCTTCTATTGGGCAATAGAGACAATTCTTTCTTTAATCATATGTACAACTAATCGAAATAGAGAACACCACCTAAATTATCCTCTTTAATTTTTTTGATTAGTTTATTATGCTAGAATCAGTCTTATTGAATTTAACCCAAGCTTAATAAGCCCAATAAGATAGAATTATAGTGTCTAATAATTCTAATGATAAAATTATAGAATAACGGGAATAATTTCCAAACATAAAGTTTTAAAGAAACTTTATCTTCTGGAGATAAAATCACAAAGGACTGATCAACTGAGAATGATCAAATCCATAACTCTGAATTAGAGAAACTACTAATTTATATTAATGCTTCATAAAGTCTTTTGTACAATAGACCCTCTTCTAGAAAGTGCAGTTGAAAATAATATGTCTTTTACATTGTTGATGATGATTTTTACCTTTACAATTTAAACCACATATATATTCGAATGAATGGTTTTCACACCCCTTTAGGGTTAAGAGACACCACCCTATGTTAAAATTTTAAAACTTCATTTGAAAAAACTAATCAACAAACAAACTAATAACTACCTATCTTTCTGATTTGGCTTTGGTCAAAAATCAAATAGAGATTGTACGAACATAAGATTTTAACTAGAGATAGGAAATTTAATTTTCTGAACTGGGTCTATTTTATATTTTCAATGTTTGATCTGCTTCATTCTTTATCAACCTCATCTTTACAGTAGGTTGAAATTCCATCATCTTTGAAACCTTCACTTACAGAATATATATTGTTCATGTCACAGAGCTTCCTTCCTCAAATCCTCAACTTTGAATTCAAAATTAATATATTTTTGTATCCCATTTCATGTACTCCATAATATCATTAATTATTTGGCATGGAGTTTAGGATGCCATTTTTATAGTTTTATCACAATATAGGACTCCAAATTTTGCCAAAAATTTAGAGCTCCAACATGTGGTATGAAAATATTTTTCATAACCCTTGAAGATTGCATCGGTTCTCGCATAGTTGTAGTATAACTTGGCAAAGTGAAACTTGATTATTCATGAATTTGTCCACCAAAGTATGGACTATTTCTATCATTACCCTTAGGTCATATTAGAATTTATGAACCTTCAACCCCCTTTTATTTATGCATATCTCGCAAAAATCTTGAAAAAAGAACTGCATTGCAAATATTTTGATAGTTCCCATGTTCATCATGATTTGAAATCATTCTTGTCAAACCCACTAGGGAACCTAGTAGGAAAAGCCAACTAACTACTAGAAGATATGGATATTTTTTTTAATGAAATGTAAAAAACTAATCTAAGTCCTCAAAGGTTCCCTAATGCCACTATTCAAGCAACATTATCTAATCTATTCATTTATCCTTTAAGATATTTTTAATGTACATTACGAGTTACCCATTAATGTATTGATTGATTAATTTAAGCTTACTAATTCCTTCCTTTAATTTTAACATTAATTTCCAATGATAATCCTACCATCACTCATAACATATTTACATGCATCGGTATGAGTTATCCTTTAATTAAACTTATGTCATTATTTATAATATTCATTGATCCACTATCTCTTGTATCACTTTTCATATAAGCATTCAGGTGAGAGACTAACATTCATTAGATATTTGTTAGGCTCGATTAAGGTTCGATTAATAAACATAATTATTGATGAGAACATCACTTAAGATGAAGTGTCATGATAGTTGTCAGTCGAGGGATGCGAGATTCATGAAGATTGTGACCTCACACGGTTTGTTGGTTTTAGGGAGCATTTTGAAACTGAAAAATCACAACAGTATTGCCTTTCAGTGTATTGCATTATAGCCTTCTCATTCTATGAACATTCAAAAATCTTTGAGCATCATGAGGGGTGGTTTGAAGAGGGAGGAGCCAATGGATTGTACAAAGTGGAAACAAAAGAAGAAAGTCTAGAAGAGGCCGAAGAAGGATGGCATGACCCAGTATTTGGAGAAGCTGCATGGATGGGACAAAGAAATATAAAAAAAATTGTAAATGGATGGAAGAAAGGAAAGGTGAATATGTGGGGAAAGTCCTTTACTTTGACTATGAGCATAATCTCAAAAATCATGGGCCTTTCCTATGAAGGCGTGAAGTTTTACAGGGACAACAAGCGGGTTGGGACTCAAACCTTCAAAATCTTCCCAAAAATTGAAGAAGAAGAAGCCCTTTTGAGCAAAGGGACGGGGGATTATGTGGATATCAACAAAATTAAGACTCACTTGGTGAACATTTTTACAATGATGATTGAGTATTTCACCCTGGATGGTCGCTACTCCAAAATTTAAAACCTCCATTTTGTTCTAAAAAATCATTTTAGGCACAATAAAAAGGTGTCATTTCTCTTTTATTTTCTAATCTTGCTGCATAATAGTGTCATGGAGCATACAAAAAAATCAAGTAACCCGGTGCTTCATGTAGGGCTTATTCTGTTAATTTTAGAATATGCTAGAAATGAAATCCTGGAGCCCATCCCCAAAAGGGTAAAAGGAAATGCTAAGCAAGCTAAGCTGGATAAAAAAAATTAGAGCCCAAAGAAAAGGGTAAGAATAAAACAAAAGGCAAATATGGAAAGGTAGGAGGAGATTGAAGACCAAACCCTAGATAGTTAGGGTAATGAAGATGAGATTCAAAAAGAGGAGAAGGAGGACACACCTGTTATTGAAGAGGAAGCTCAAGAGATAAATGAAGAGAATTTAGTGAGTGATAAAGATGATCAGTTGAGCAAGGAGGACACCAAGAAAAATGAGGAGGATACGCCTATAACTGATGATGATGAGAATAGGGATAATGAAGCTAGGAACCAAGGGGTGGAAAAAGATGAAGAAAAAGAGGGAGATGACAAGGAGGATAATAATGAGGAAATGAATGATGGTAAGGGAAATGAGGAATAGATTGAGTAGCCAATATTGAAGGCTAGAAATAGGAAAAATAAAAAATAGAGAATGGACCCTAATCACAAAACTATGGTAGGGTTTGATATTGATGATAGAATTCCTAAAAGAAAAGAGGACCATGAGGCTAGCATGGAGAATTGGCTTAGTTATTAAATGGAGACCATGAAGAAGCACCTCAATGAGATGCAGGAAGCTATGGAGCCCTTCGTATACAAGCTAGAAGAAATGGAGAAGGACCTGCTGATTAAGGTTTAAAACAACAACAATGATGAGGAGATCACTGCTAGAATCTACGCTCTTGTGGAAGAAAAGCTACAAGATATGAAAAAGAAAAGCTACACATGATAAGTATCATTATCAAACATAGTAATGTAGGGATTGAAATTTATATTCAGAACTTGAAAGCATTATATGCTTACCTGGAGAGTAGTCTACTAGAAAATACCACAATTATGATAGATGACAAAGAAGGGAGCTCGGGCCTAGGGACTAGAACCCAAAGTGGCATTAAAAGGAAAGTCCCATAGATTCCAAAAGAGATTAAAGCGCTGAAGGAGTCCATTGAAACAATTGAATGAATGCAAAAAGAGGCAGAGGAATCCTACCAAATTATGATGTAGTTTTTTATCTGTTCTGGAAACTTTGTTGGAAGTTGTGCTAGAAATTGTGCCTTTTTTTGGTAGTTTTTTGTATTCCTTTTTTTGGGGGTGTGGGTGTTTGATGGGGTCCTATTTTTTGTTTGTAGTAGGCTTTCTATGTTTGTATGGGCTTATGATGCTTATCTCTAGTATTCTATTGTAAAAGGTTTTGGGTTCCTTTCAAAACCTCTTTTTACCTTAATCAAAAACATTCCTTAGATATGCATACCCTATGTATTTTAAAATTCCATATGTGTTTCAGGCACATAGTAAACATAATCCCATATTGAATTATATAGCTATCTTTTTTCATTGATTTATCATTTAATAATATTTTTACTTGAACCTTACATCAAGAGATAGTGCATTCATTCATAAATACATCATTTCATACTAAGTCTAAGTTTATTTCTTAGATAACATAAAGTAATAGAATATTCGTGAATAAATACCCTAAACAACTATCTTTTCATATTGATAACATTAAATATTTTCCCTTGCCTTTCACCTAGATCTTCCTATTCCTTTATACATGTGAATTACATCTAAATACATTGTTTCATCATATACAATTATTTCCTTACAAGAGCTTACAATTAGAAAAATGTACATACATAATTACATCTTTACATACATAATATGAAGTCTTCAAAACTGAAAATGTGGAAGGAACAGGAGCAAGGAACATCCATCTAACCATGATCAGTATATTGATATAATAAATATTAACCACCCAACCACGTGGATCCAAAAAGAGTCCACTCCCCTATGATTAGAGACAGAAATCAAGTTCTATGCAAGAAGGTAACAACTAGGATACTCCTAAGCTGATGATAACCCTTCCCAAAACGTAACATAACTTAAAGCACAAGAAGATAACGCAGACAAAAATATACATGATGAACATTGGTAGGGACTCTAAGCTAAAAGATAGGTGAGTTTCATAACATATCCCTTACCCCTTAGGTTACCCTGGTACTAACCACTCTATCCACCAGCCCCCAAGTAGACACATGCGGAACTGAACACCTTTCATGAGGACAAGGTTGTTCGACCATGCCATCATAAAGGAACTGTATTTCAATCCCATCCCTAGTCTTTAATATCAATAGTGGCATGGTAGAGGCACAAATTATTCTTTATTAGTGTTTATTTCACCCCATTCCCAGTTAAATTACTTAGGTTATCACTTGATTAAATAACTCATCAGTCGGTTAGCCTAGTACTAGCCACTTAGGGCCTCGATCTCTCACTGTGAGCCACTCACCTAGTGTACTTTGGTTTTATACCCAAAAAAATATCAAAATAACATGATTAATTCACATCATAATATATATGAAGCATATTAATGTTACAAAATCAAATAATTGACTTTAGGAAACCACTAGTTGCCCAAATTCACCAAAAAACCCCAAGTCACAATCAACTGCTTAGATGGATTAAAACACATCTGCATGAGATCAAAATTCATTAAAATGATTCAAAATTATAAAAATACTTCAATAAAATCATATCATCATAATTAATAACCTTGTAGTATGATTGGATTGGATTGGATTTAAGAGATCACTGATTGACCCAGTCCAACTGACAATCCTAAACCCTAATCAAACATTATAAATGCTTCAAAATGAATAGGGAGGCATAAAGATTCTCTATGAATGATATTGAAACCATATTAAATGAAATAAAACATAAATTAAGTATAAAATCAAACCCTAATATTATTTATTGTTGATAGGGTCGCCAGGCATCAATTTAACCCTAAAACTATCAAGCTAGAAGACCTACACACTTGGTAACCTAATATGTGCCCTTGGATGATATTATGTGCACTTGGTAAGATAATATGCACATTAGGGAATAATTTATGGCTTCTTTATCATAGGAGTAGCACAGTTTATCCATAGAGATGTGCAATTGGTCACAAATAGTGTTCTTTTAAGAAAAGCAAGACAAATTAAATATACTGCTAAAATTGGGAAAAATCTACACAATAGGAGTGAAATATTATTAAGATCCATTTGATATATCTTTTATTACCCTCCAAAAACATCATTATACAATCCCAAAATGTCATGTAATACCCCTCTAACCCTAATAGAATATCTCTATTTTTGTTTGAGTATGGTAAGATCTTTTGATGCTTCTCGTAATGATTAGATACTTGTGATACCTGTCTGAACTATTCCAGTAGCTCACTCTTATAGTTTCATAATCTAGTACTTGTTAATCCTAATGATATTATCTTTAGGGATCCTTTGGTTCTTCCACAAATTTATACAAATGATTTCCTTACCTTCTCCTATTAGGGTTACTCAGAATAAATCATGTATGTCAGAGGTGCTTACAAATATTGATCATGATATTGTTGACTATGGTAAGTAATTGTCCCTATTGATTCTCTCTTATTGTGGAAATCTCCTTAAGATATATGCTTGGAAAATAATCAATCTACCTCCAATAATTGAAAGGTATAATGGCTAGATGAGGGCGTAGCTCTCTAAATACTTTGAGTTAATTATTTATGACTATTTTATCAGTACTTAAGGATTTGGAAATGAATATCTTTTAGTAACATGATTTGATTTTGAGGAATAACAAAGGCTCAAGATACTAACCCTCATTATGATGATACTTCATGCTTTGCGGTGTGCATATATATCATATGTGTCTTCATGATTCAGGACAAAGTCATAGTTACTCACATAGCTGAGGTCCACACGATGTATCAATCCCAATCATCTATCTGTATTGTCTTCATTATATGTATATCTATGCACATGTATTGCTGCTTTGTGATGTAGGCTTGCAGGTACAAGGCATCGACTTCACCTAGCTTCACAGGTCTGAGCATGCCTCAAAATCCTTGATCATTGTTGTTGTACAGAGACAGTACCAAGTTTTCACAAGAATGAACCCAGCTTTGTTCTTTTCTTATGATCCTTTGTTCCTGGGTTGGGTACTCTTGAGTTAGTTCTGGTTATGTCTTCTTTGGCATGATGGTGATTTGTTTTATCATCTGGATGGTTTTGTTATTTTTCTTGAATTGGTTTTGGATTTATTTTCCTCAGGTCCTTTTGGAGGATTGGTTTATGTGAGTGATATCATATTTCTACTAGTATTTCAACGTTATCCTTTTAGTAGGATAGTTGGTAGAAGTTATTAATATAGAGTATAATATTAATATGCCATGTTATAGGAATTATATATTCTTAATTAATGCCTTCTTATGAGTATAATTA
>MU223519.1:345866-357197 GCA_018584345.1 Thuja plicata | reverse complement strand
TCATCCTTGTGTTTGAGGGAGTCTAGAATCTTCCTAAGAATATTGCTACCATTTATTACATGTTTTAGAGGTTTTTAGGTACTCCCAGACCTTAGGAAGTTGTAATTTTCCTTCCTTGTTTACATTCTGGATTTTGTACCTTTCTGATTATTCCCAAATTTTTCTCACACGTCCTTTTGGATAGACCCATATACATGCATGCATATCTTTTGAATCAAATTAGATTTCCTCGATTGCTCCAGTGAGATGTTGCGTACCCTGGCTATCTCCAAAATATCCAAAGCACAGCCCAATCCAATGGTTAAAATGGGGAGATATGGTCCCCGTATCAGGACTGTATTTCCTGCAGCAATCTTTTCTTCATTTTCCTCCAGCAAACCACCAACTTCCTTCCATCAATTCTCATTTCTCAATACTACATGGTCTCTTTCAGGGTTAGGATAGTAAAATACATTCTTCCTACTATCTAAATGACCAAATTTGATGTCTTGTAGGTTATATTCATTATAAGATTTACATTGTATTATAACTGTTACTACAACGAGGATTTCAAGCAGTCTATGTTTCTTGGGTTCTACACCTAGGGTCTGCACAAGAGAACTTCACTAACATATCCAACTTAATCCAAAGGTATTAAAATCTCATAATGGACACAAAAAATCCATGTTCCAACACAAAATACAACTACACTTAAGGCATTCACTTCCCAAATGACTAGTGCCATTCCAGGCTTCCCACAAATCAGCAAACCAATCGGATTCTTGTTTGCAAGTACTTGAGTGTTTTATGATTTGTCTTATTGAATATCTAGTATGTTTATGTTTTTTTTTTGGTTAAGGGTAGAAAACCTAATTATTTTCTATGGTGGTACTATTTTGACTTCAATTATTTTGTGATGTGGATTCCTTATGATATTTTGATGCTTGTCTGGGTAAAGAACCTAAGTGCACTAGGTGAGTGGCTCTCAGTGAGGGGCAGGGGACCTAAGTGGCTAGTACCAGGAAAACCTACTAATGAGTTTTATAATCAAGTGATAAATTAATAAATAAATTGGGAATGGGAAATTATGCGAATATAAATTACACACTAAACAAGATTAATTGTGCCTCGCCCATGCATTTAGTGCTAGTAAAGACTAAGGATGGGAGTGGGAGAAGGTACCTATGTGTAGGTATGATCGAATGGAACTTGTCTTTATGAAAGGAATTTGGTTCCGCATGTGTCTACTTGGGGGCCGGGGCCAAGAGTGGCTAGTACCAGGACAACCCAAGGGGTGAGGGCTATGCGATGACACTCACCTAGCTTGTAGCTTAGAGTCTCTACCAATGTAGATCTTGTTTCGAGGTGATTCTTATGGTCTTCTTGTGTTTTCATTTATCATATGTTTTGGGAAGGGCTCTCAACTCCTTAGGATTATCCTAGTCGTACCTCTTGCGTGGAACTTGGTCTCTGCCTCCTAGAACGGGGGAGTGGACTCTTTTTGAATCCACGTGGTTGGGTGGCTAAACTTTTATATCGAGGTACTGTTCATGGTCAGATGGATGTTCCCGATTCTTGTTCCTTTAGATTTCCAGTTTTGAAGACTTCTTATTGTTTATGTAAAGATGAACTTATGTATGTACATTATTGCAGTTGCAAGCTCTTGTAAGGAGATAATTGTGGCTTAAGATATGATGTTTATCAATGTAATTTCAAAGAAATTTATAAGGATATAGGTAGATCTAGGTGAAAGAAAAGGGAAAGGAATATATTTTATCAATATGAAAAGATATTTGTTTAGGTTATTGATTCTTTCATTTCCTACGACATTATGGTATTCAAGGAAGGGTTTTAGAATTAGTATGTAATGATATATTCGTAAATGAATGCATTGTGTTTTGATGTAAGGTTCATAGAAAAATTAATGTGAAATGATAAATCAATGGATTAAGATAGCTATAGAAATCAATATTGGGTTATGATTACTATGTATCTCAAATGTGTATGTAACAATGAAATATGTAGGGTATTGCATACGTATCGAATGCTAGTCTCTTACTAGAATGCTTAAATGAAAAGTGATATAGAAATAATGGATGAAAGAATAATATATGTCTTAAATTTTATTTAAATATGTCTAACATAGATGCATGCTAAAGTGTTGGGAATGATGATAATATTATCTCTAGAACTTAAATTCAAAAGCAAAGGAATGAACAAGTGTTTTTAACAATTCAGTTAATGCCTTAATAGTTGACTCATAATATATATAAGAGAAAGAATTAGATTGTGTTGCTTGAATAATAGTGTTGGGGAACCTACGAGGACTCTGGTTAGTTTGTAACACTTTATATTAAAAAAAAATGTATTCACATGTCTAAGTGATAGTTGGTTGTCCTCATGGGTTCCCTAGTAGGGCGTGACATGTCATATCAATGTGGGAATTGATTCAGGACCAGACACAGGTCAAAAGAGAAATAATGAAATGAATATTTAACAACGCATGCAAACACTTAGAACCTAATTCCTAAAGGCTCCTAATGCATCCTAAAAGAATTAAGATGCATACAAAGACCTAAAATAACATAATAAAATATGTTTGGAAATAAATTATAGAGAAAGCTAGAGTATCCAGAAGAGAAACAACATCATAAGAAACTCATTGCAATTTAACCTAAGAGATTTATTTCAAACAGATATTGTAAATAAGATAATATTCAAATAAATCAAAGAACTCATAATTATTCATCATAATCCATTTCACATTAATTATTTTCTAAGCATATGATTCAAATAGGGAAATAATAATTACACACAACAGACAATGATCATAGAAAACGAGGATCTCTATCCAGGATAGATCCTACCTGGAGTATTGCAGAGAAAGCATTGACGTAGAGGATATTGATCACTCTAGTTATTCTACACCTTCCTTTAATGGGCTGATCTAATGAAAAATATTTCTCACAACCCTATATTCTCCTAGGGTGTTCTATAGGAAACTTCTCTAGCCTAATAGGGTTCTTAACTAACCCTAATTTCCAAAGGATTCTCTTCTCAAATCCTTCACCTATTAAACTTGTCAACACCATTTAGGAAATCAACTCAATCATCCATAAGCTCCATGATTATCTTCTTGTATCTTCCACACTAAGTGATCCAAAAAGGCTATCATTGTTCACAAATTGAGAGGAAGGGTAAAAAACAAGGCAATTGCATCCAACACAATGCCTAACAACTTCCATTTCAATGAAACCCTAAACAAGTTCAAGAACTTGCTCCAAACTCCCTAAAATAGGGCTACAAGCATTAGGCCTACTTAGGCACCATTTTCATATAACTTGAAAATATTCTTAACAAGATGAAAAAATAACTCTAGATTTTGATACCCTTTTTTGAAGACCTAAAGGATTTTCTAGGTCTTGCCTTCCCAAACTATCCGTACAGAGGGTTACTATTTTCAAGCCTATAATTAAGTGTTTCACCATACACTGAGCATACAAATTAGAGTTCTAGTTGTCACCATGAAGAAATAACCACCAAAGATTCCCATTGGATTTGAGGCTTTTCCATACCATTGTCCTCCTCTCCACATCCTCTGATTGAAGTAACCAATGCTTTCAATCATTCATATTGCCTCTGCAACTCACTGTCATCCCTAGCTATGCAAATCTGGCTTGCCTAAGGCATCACTGCAAAAATATCAATCAATCTTTCTAGGTTCCAGCCTTCTCCACACATATAGTGCAAGGAGTCACCTCACCCATCCCAAGAGCCCATATAAGTGCCACAGTGGAATGATGAGCTATGATCCCATTTACAAAAACTATCTAGTTCAAACTAGCGATAGTACACAAAATAAAAGTATTTACAAAAGTAGTAAAACAAGTTAAACACACTAAATAATCACATGCAGAATCAAGTAATTAAATAATCTTCCTCATGCACAAGTCACAATACATATTTCAATCAATTAAAACCTAAAATGTGTATAAAATGCTCACCTGTAACCAAACTTTCAATTAAACAGTCTATACACTAACTTCCAAACTTCATCCAACCCCACACATAGGTTGAGGGAGACCTTATATATTTGACCATGGTACAAATCCAATTGTTTACAATAGTTATGTAACAAAATGCTTGAAGATGCATAATTGAAAGAAATGTTGTCATTGTTGCCAATGACAACATTGACAACTTTTACAACTTTTTGATTCTTACACTCAAAGTTGGTCAACACACTATGAAACTTATCCAAATGCACTATTATTCCTATTATACTTTAAAATAGCTCTCCTAGAATCTAATAAACATAAAATATATGGTTCCACCATTCTTGGAACACTTACCTAAGTTAGACAAATCATTGCCTCCTAAACCTCAAATGATCTAATTTCGTCTTCTAACCAAATCAACACACCCTAGGACCTATCTAGTCCTATTATTTCAATAGTGGCTTTTCTAAGAGCACTACAATATAAAATAAAACTAGGAGCCCTAGGTTACCATCTAGCCTTACCTAGGTTCTCCTGCACCATACTCACCACAAAGGAAAGTTATGTCACTCATGTGGACAAAATGTCTTCAGGAATTCCCATCTTCTTTAAATCTATAGTTGCAACCCATGTTGCCTCTGATTTTGGTTTTTGCTTCCACTCAATGAGATGTTACATGTACACCTTATGTCTGGTATTCTTCTTGACCCTTGAATCGAACACTTCATCTTCTTCTTTCTACATCTTGGGAGGTAAAGCCTTTGGTTCTACATCCTTACCAACCTCTTCTCCATTCACATCTATCTTAGTCAAAGGTCCTTTAAACTTTATCAAGTCTGCCACATTGAAAACATGTGAGATGCTCAATTTAGTAGGTAGATCCACATTATAGGCATTAGCCACATACTTGGCTAAGATCTTGCAGGGTCCCACTCTCTTCATCTGTAGTTTTCTAGGAATCCTCTTCTGCAACCTAGACCTATTCAGATGTACCATAACATAATCACCTATCTCAAATTAAACATCTTTTCTCTTCTCATCTACTTTAGCCTTTAAATTTTGGGTGGACTCCAGTATATTCTTCTTCACCTACTCTTGTACCTCCTTCATGGTTTGAGTGAATTCTTCAGCATGACCACTCCTATACTCCATGGCTCCAAGATCTCTAAGCTCACATACACCCCTTGGGTGCATCCCATAAACAACTTCAAATGGGATTCTACATGTTGTTCGATTAACATTGTCATTCTATGCATACTCTACTTGGGGAATTACCACATCCCATGTAAGCCCATATTGCATGGTTAGGCACCTTAACAAGTTTCCAAGAACTATGTTAACCACCCCAGTTTGGCCATCAGTTTGAGGATGGTAAGCTAAACCAAATGACAAGTTGGTACCCAAACTACTCCACAGTATTTTCCAAAAATGGCTCATGAACTTAATATGCCTATCTGATACAATACTTAGGGGTATTCAATGGATTCATACAATCTCCTTAAATAACAAGTGTGTAATGTTACTAGCACCCTTTGTAGTCCTACAAGGTATAAAATGACCCATCTTACTAAATTTTTCTACCACAACATAAATATTATCATCTCCATGCTTTGTCTTAGGTAACCATACAATGAAATCCATGCTAACACACTCCCATAGTCTATTAGGGATTGGAAAAGGTTGATACAAATTGTATTTCTAGCTCCCTCTTTTTCTTTCATGCATAATACACACTGTTCAATATACTTGGTTACATCTCTAGCTATCTTTGGGCAATGGTAAAACCTTTGAACTAACTCTAAAGTTTTGTTTGCACCAAAATGGACACTCAAGATTCCATTATGATTTTACTAAATGAAATTTTCTCTCATTGAACAATTAGGAACACACTATTGGTTCCCCTTAAACAACAATCCAATCTGCAAGGTAAAATAAAAAAAAATTGACTATGAAAGTGATTCTTAAAATCAAAGTATACCTTATATGCTTCACCAAAGTCTTCATCTTCTCTATACAGGTATTTGAAACTCTCTACCCCAATGCTCTTCAACTGAACTTTGTGAATGGTTAGCAACCTCCTGTTCAAGGCATTTGCAACCTTGTTCAATTTTCCCTTATTGTGCTTTATTGTGAATGTGAATGCTTGAAGGTATTCCATCCACTTCAAGTATTTGTTAATGATCTTCTCTTGTGTGTTTATATAGCTCAAGGCCTGGTTGTCAGTAAACACCACAAATTCTTTGGGTCATAAGTAATTTCTCCACTTCTTAAGATAATGAACCAAAGCGTATAGTTATAAATCATAAGAAGAATATTTCTTCTTGGCTTCATTAACCTTTTCACTGAAGAAGGATAATAGCCTACCTTCTTGGATTAACACACCCCCTACTGACATTCCACTTTCATCAGACTCCAAAGTAAATAGTTGATCAAAATAAGGGAGCCTAAGAATAGGTTGTGTTGCTACTTGCTTCTTCAAAATTTCAAATGCTTTCTCTAATCTAGAAGTCCATATGAACTTAGTCTTTAGACCACCCTTAATGGTGTCTAGCATTGGTGCACAAATTCCACTGAAGTCTCTTATAAACATTTTGTAAAACTGAGCTATCCCATGAAAGTTCCTTACTTCTATCCCTGTGGTTGGTGTGGGCCAATTTAGGATATCCTCCACCTTACTTGGGTCCATCTTTAAGGACCCTTGGGATACAAAAAATCCCAAATATACAAGTTCTTTCTTGAAGAACTGACATTTCTCAAGGTTTATTGAAAACTTCTCTTCTTGCAACCTCTTAAGAACCATCTCCACATGCTTCACATGTTCCTCTATTGTCTTACTAAATATAAGTATATCATCTAGATATATTACCACAAATATCCCTGTGAAGTCCTTAAGAACTTCATTCATGAGCCTCATTAATGTCCTAGGGGAATTTGAGAGGCCAAATGGCATAACTCTCCACTCATACAACCCATCAACAGTCTTAAAATTTGTCTTCCATTCATCCCCATCTTTGATCCTAATCTGGTGGTATCCACTTTTCAAGTCTAATTTAGTGAAATACTTTGCCCCCCCCCCCAAGACAGTCCATCAAATCCTCTATCCTAGGAATTGGAAATATGTACCTAAATGTGATCTTGTTAATTTCTCTAGAATCATTACAAAGTCTTTAATTACCACCTTTCTTGGATGCTAAGACCACTGGTATGGTACATGGACTAATGCTCTTCTTGATTAGCCCATGGTCTAATAGCTTCTACACTTTTGTAGCCACCTCTAGGTTATGGTCTAGAGTAAGCTTGTATGCTGCCTTATTTGGTAATGATGCACCAAGTACAAATTCAATTTGATGACTTATCACTCTTCTAGGAGGTAAAGTTGTAGGAGTCTCATCACTGACAATATCTTTGTACTTTTTAAGCAACTCTCTGATTTCCTATGGAACTGGTTCATGTTTGGGATTCTCTTCTTCCTTAGGCTTAAGAAATATGGCATAGCCTTCAATCCCTTCATCTTTAAGGGTATTTAGTAACTCCTTTCTACTACTCAAAAAGACACTTGGGGTCTTGGGATGTGGGTCATCTTCCTCCAACAAGGACTGTAACTTAAAATTTATGCTATCTTTCTTGAAAGATATGGAGTTCTCTTTCCCATCATATACTACACCCTTGTCAAATTGCCAAGGCCTACCTAGGAGTAGATGACATTCATCCATAGGCAACACATCACATAGTAACTTGTCCTTGTACCCTACAATAGAAAACTCCACCCAAGTCTTCTCAGTCACCAACACACTCTGGCCCTTGTTCAACCATGTCACCTTGTATGGATTGACATGATGTATCTTTGTCAACTTGAGTTTGTTGAAAACCTCCTTTGATATAATATTGTTTGTGGAGCCTAAATCCACAATCACTTTGCATACTTTATCAAGGATTTTACATCTAATCCTAAATAATGCTCTACTATGCTTGGGCTCATCCTTAACTGGTTGTCTAATCAGAGCTCTTCTGAACATCAAGTTTTCTCCTATCTCTGACTCAATTTGATCAACCTCTTGTACTTTGACACTTTTTGTGTCCTCTTGATCATATGTAATCCTCTTTCTATTGATAGAAGAAGTGGGCTTATCTGGGCACCTATAGGTACGGTGACCCAATTGGCCATAATTGTAACATTTCATACTTGCAAAGTATGAGTTTCTTCTGGCTGAACCCCTTCCACTACTAGAGCCTCCTTGAGTACCTCTTCCTCTGGTATAACCCCCTCATGGATTAGTTTCATTACCTTGCTCTATCAATTTGGACTCTCCCTGATTTCTTTGTTCATTATCTATGTCTTGATAACCACTACTATGACCCCCTTGATCTCTACCTATGCCTCTGCCTCTGAGATTAGAGTCTCCTTTCTTCTTGTTCCTCTCTTCCACCTTTAGAGATAATTGGTGGAACTTCTGAATAGTGGTTGGAGTTCACAAACTTATCTCCTCTTGGATGTTCAACTTTAGACCACCCAAGTACCTGGGCATCTTGATAGGTTTCTCCTCTTGAATCTTGGACCTAAGGCATAAGTTCTAAAATTACTCTGTATAAGAGACCACATCCAAGTCCTTTTGTTTCAGACCTTGTCTCTTTCTATGAAGTTGAATTTTATAGTCCTCTGGCAGATAGTTCTACATTACCTTGGTCACCATGGCCTTCCAATTATCTATAGGTTGTTTACCCATCCTAACCCTTTCATCTTGTAGATACTTCCACCATGTCAATGGTGATCCTCTGAGGCTTGACTTTGCAACTTTGAGTTGCTATGCCTCTATGACACCTTCACATTAAAAATGGTTTTCCATCCCCTTAATCTACTCCATCACTACTTCAATATTCATTTTTCCACTAAATAGTGGCACTCCTTCTAATGCCTTTCCTCCTAGTGCTTTGATGTCTTTCAAGAATGGTCCAGGGATGATATCTTCCTCAACAATATTTTTTCATCTGTCAGTGCTTTCACCTTCTTTACCTTTATATTTGGCATCAACTACTTCTTATATTTTTATCCTCATTTCATCTAGGGCCTCTTCAAGGATTTTTTCCTTCTCCTTTTTCTCACCCATCTCTTTAGCTAACTCTGTATTAGTCACTATATTGATCTCACCTACTAATTCACTAGTATATAGAGACATACACTAACTTCCCAAATCTTTAACTTGCTCTGATACCAATCTGATCTAATGAAAAATCTTTCTCACAACCCTATCTTCTCCTAGGGTGTTCTATAGGCCACTTCTCTAGCCTATTAGGGTTCTTAAATAACCTTAATTTCCTAAGGATTCTCTTCTCAAATCCTTTACCTATTCAACTTGTCAGCACCATGTAGAAAATAAACTCAATCATCCATAAGCTCCATCATTATATTCTTTCATCTTGCACACTAAGTGATCCAACAAGGCTATAATTGTTCACTAATGGAGAGGAAAGGTTAAAAAAAGGCAATTTCATCCAACATAATTCCTAACAACTTGTATTTCAATGAAACCCTAAATGAGTTCAAGAACTTGCTCCAAACTCCCTAAAATAGGGCTACAAGCATTAGGCCTAATTAGGCACCTTTTTGCATATAACTTGAAAATATTCTTAACAAGATGAAAAACTAACTCTAGATTTTGATATCCTTATCGAATATCTAAAGTATTTTCTAGGTCTTGCCTTCCCAAACTGTCCATATAGAGGGTTAGTAGTTTCAAGCCTATAATTAAGGGTTTCACTATACACTGAGCATACCCATTAGGGTTCTAGTTTTCACCATGAATAAATCACCACTAGAGATTCCCATTGGTTTTGGGGCTTCTCCATATACATTTCCTCCTCTCCACATCCTTTGATTAAAGAAACCAATGCTTTCAATCATTCATATTACCTCTGCAACTCACTGTGATCCCTAGCCATGCAACTCTAGCTTGCTTGGGGCATCACTTCAAAAATAGAAAACAAGATTTCTAGGGCCCAACCTTATCCACACATATATTGAAAGGACTCACCTCACCCAACCCAAGATCCCATACAAGTGCCACAGTGGAATGATGAGCTATGACCCTATTTACAACAATTGTTTGGTTTAGACCAACGACAGTGCAAAAAACAAAATTATTTACAAAAGAAATAAAAAAGAAAAAACACACTAACTAATCACATTTAGAATCAAATAATTACATAATCTTCCTCATGCACAAGTCAAAGTACAAAATTTAATCCATTAAAACCTAAAATGTGTACAAAATGCTCAATTGTAACCAAACTTTCAATTACATAGTCTGTACACTGACTTCCTAACTTCATCCAACCCCACACATAGGTCAGGGGAGGCCTTATATATTTGAACATGGAAAAAATCCAATTATTTCTGATAGTTATACAATGAAATGCTCGAAGATGCATAATTGCAAGAAATGTTTTCAATGACAACATTCATGACTTTTTTATTCTTCCACTCAAAATTGGTCAACACACTATGAAACTTATCTAGATGCATTATTATTCCTATAAGACCTCAAAATAGCTCTCCTAGACTCTAATACACATAAAATCCATGATTCCACCATTCTTGGAACACTTACCTAAGTTGGACAAACCATTGCTTCCTAAACATCAAATGATCTAGTTTGGTCTTCTAACCAAATAAACACACCCTAGGACCTATCTAGTCCTATTATTTCACTAGTGTCTTGGCTAAGACCAATAAAAGAAAAAATAAAGCTAGGAGCCCTAGGTTACAATCAAACCTTACCTAGGTGCTCCTGCACCATGGGCTCTAACATAGATGCTCTTTCAATTCAAATCCTCATTTGAACTCATAGGAATTAAATTTTCTTCAGAGAGTTCAAAAAGTACAGAGACCTACCCTACATTTCTTCCACCAATTTATTCCTTTTCCTTTACAACTTGTATGGTCACCCCCTCCAAATTGATTTATCCTCCCATAAACAACTTACACGAGTACTTGCAAAGACAAACCAAACTGTTGCAACCATTTGTAACAAATGATTGGTAATAGTTTATTAAAGCATCTTTAATTATTAATTTGTATGATATTCATGTACTCCATTTTAGACTTATTAATTAACATTATTAAAACATTTACCTTAATGAGGGTTAATGTAAATTTTCCATACTCCAATACAATTACTATTAAATACAAAATGCACATTTATTAATCCATTTTCTTTTACTTCTAAATACAAAAAGAATTACCTCTCAAGGTAAATATACTCTATTTTAAATAATTTAATGATTAAAAATTATTTTAATATACTCATATTACCATTTTAATAATATAATCTTTTAGAGACATACAATTATATAATCA
>MU223519.1:328875-342123 GCA_018584345.1 Thuja plicata | reverse complement strand
CAACCATTCATTTCATCACCAATTCCTATATAATAAACCCTTCATAACCATTTGAAGGATCTAGGATTTCAAGCTCTCATGCGCCATTACTCCGTCAGTTTGGTTCTAGCATTCAAGCCATCTTGCGGTCACACACACATATTTCAATTATCAAATTCTTGACACTTATCAAGTCATAGAGGCTGCCCCGCCAATACTAAGCATCAAGAACAACGTTTTAGAAGGAGTAGAGAGAAACAATAGAAGCTTTAAGCATCGTGGGGTTTGCATTTATTTGTTTTCCTTTCTCTTGCTTGTACATTTTATTGATTATGTTTCTAGTTATTCATTTAGTAGTCATTGTGTATTTGGTTATATCATTTGTGAAACCTTTGCTACTAACCCTTACCTTTGGAAAGCTTGGGAACCACAGATCACGATCGAAGAAGGCGTACATTTTGGTGAACCTGACGTGAACGTACAGCCCACGTGAAATTTGGTCATATCTTTCAAATCACATGGAACTATTTTATGAATTTTTTTTCATAGTTTAACGCTAATCTAAGGAGGCCCCAAAAAAAAATTTAGATTTTTTGGAGCTTTTTTACTTTTTTTATAAATTTTCTATGATATTTCATAAAAAATTATTTCTTGGCACAAATCTGAGTTTCTTTTCAAGAAAATTACATTTTTGGAAAGGTATTGAAATTATAGAGGGGGTTTATTCTCCATGATTTTAATTTTTGTTAAATTAATTTTCAAAAATAATAGATCTTTTCAAGCTGGTCTTTTATGATAAAATGGATCCCTAGGGCACAAATTAAGGAATTGTGATCTCAAATTTTTTTTGCAAGTACCCTTTAAAATAAGAAAGTTATAGAAAATCTGAATTTTGTACGATTTTTTTTTATTTTTTTATGATATTTCATAAAAAATTAATTTTGGACACAAATTAGCATTTCTTATCAAACAAGTTACATTTTTGGAAAGACGCATACTAGGTGCTAAGAGAATTAAGAACTGACAGAAGGAGAACCATCAACTATTTATCACAACAAAGGGCTATTCTTGCAATCATAGCTAAAAATCAAAGTGAAGCAAACATGAGGTTCATTGATTCAATTAAGAGATTCATAGGTAAGTATAAAGTAACCATTAATTTCAGCAATCTCAAAAATCCCAGAGTTTCTGGATATTCTGCTATTTTGGATTGAAAGCTTTCATTTCTGAAGATACTAAACACTTTCTTTGACAGGGACAAATCGAGGAGGCAAGATAACAATACAACTTAAAATTCATTCACTTGTCAATTTGGGTTTAAAAAGAACAGTGTTTGTAACATAACTTACATCTCACATTTCAAAATTGGGCTTAAAATTGACATGGTGACTAAAATTGAACAAGGCACAGAATTTCTCAATTTGGTGCATTAAAATTTAACAAGCAACCAACACCTAGTTTTGGTCTTAAAATTGAAACACTTTTGCTTGTATGGTTGTGTAGCTTAGTTCACATTTGAAACTTTGCGAGCTTAATTGATTTACCTTGTGTCTTGAGTTTTGGGTGCACTTGTACAAACTATTTAGATTACAAACCTTTACAATTTTTAGAAAGGCCTATCCATGGAATGCGCTTCTTCCTCAGAGGAAGACTTTAAATCAGTAATCCTTTCGATCGGTATATAAACAAGGCACAAACCAAAGTTCTGTCTTATCTAGCCAAGCTCGGGTGAGGCGTGTTGATAATAGTCTGGATTGAGTGAATATCCCTAAAGAGCCAGCATGGTCAACTAGGATCTTAAGTGAGTCACACATATACAAACCAATTAGAGAGACACCATGGACCCTTACTACAACCTTGGTTAATTAGAGGCCAACCCATTTTACCTCCGAATAGATACTTTATTGTAGTGCAAGGGGTTGTATAATTTCCCCCCAAGATTTCCAACATATGTGTACCACAGTATTTGTGTAGTGAAAGAGATCTTCACTTCACAGCAACAATACCTAGAAATGGAGAAAACACGGGCACCTACGTCATGGATCTTCATGTCCTAGTAGTGTGACAATTATTGTGTGAGCTAACGGACATTCAAGCATTGGGCCTATAACATTGTATTCTAAAGCCATTGACCTAGATTAATCTGATTGTTCATTGTTGAGACCTCGTGATAACCTTGCAACTTGAAAAAAGTTGTAGAACATACACTCTTCAATCTTCATTCTTCAAAACACAGTGTCTATTGTGCTTGTTTCTTGGATTAGTTTTTGAAAAAGCAAAACAAAGCATCCAAACTATCAAAATGAGTCAAACGTGTTATATTCTAGGGTTGCCAATGTCAACTATCTTGCAAATTAGAAGCATTGTTTCAAAAAATTCAAAAATATCAAGCAGTGATACTTATCCTCTAGTCTTTTTTAGACTATTCCTCATTTACTGCAATTTCCCGCATTGTGCCACAATTGAAGGAAGTTTGCTGTAGTTGACTTGTTTATTGCCACAATCATTGTGTTTATTACTGCAATCGGTGATAAACTACCGCAATCAGTGAAATTGTATCACAATTCACCAGATATACTATATTCTTATTTTGTCCTAAAACCTTGAAAGAATTCTTCATTTGGTGTCCAAAACTAGTGTCTATCCCAGGAAAACATGAAGAACATTGTGTGAATCTCTAAACATAAAATATTATCCCTTCTCTATGAAAGCACAATTACTGTCAAAAATATTGTTAGTTCAAAAGCTCAGAATTGAAATACCTTGATCTCATCATTTCAAATATCATCATCTTTTTGAAAGTGACTTTGTCCAAGAAAAAGGTTTGCAAATCCTATCTTTTTATCATCACCACTTTGAGATCAAGCTATATCAAAATCTGTCCTTAGAATTACCTTTGTCCAAAACATAAACTCAGACTTCCTCAGGAAAAAGATCTTCTTCCATGTTTGCTTTATGTCACTTGTTTTAGTTATAAAACTTGGACTACACTATGTCTCAAACACCTCATGAAGTTCCTTACACAAGGTCTAAGGCTAGAAATCAACCTGATGAGTCATATATCAATCATTTCCCCACTTGGGAGACAGAGCAAGAGAATGATCCATTTGCGAATACCAGTCTCACCCTATTCATTGAACAGCCCCGTGGGGCAGCTTTTTTCCAAGATATCACAGAAGAAGAACTTGAAGATGTAGAGAAAGATGCTTACTCCATGAAAGTAGTTGACTTTGTTGTAGAGAGGAACCCTAAATGTTACTTAGCCATTCTAATAAAGAAGGGATTCAAACTCCCCTCTGAATTCAGTGTATTGACTATATGGCCCGAAAACCCTCTCGCAGGTCAAAACACTACTCAACCTCCTCAAATGCTACCTGTTGTGTCACAAATATTTCCACCATTGATATTACCCACATTGACACAGACTATATCAGGTCAAACTAAGGACCCAAACCAGGCCAGCACATCTTCCACTCAAAGTATGATAGGCTTGCAACTAAGTGCACCCATGGTCACTAGTATGCCTCTACCTTTGGTCTCATGGCCAGGACAATCAAGCTCTCATGTTATGCCTTCCATCCCACCAAACACCAACTGCTCTAAAACTATGCCGCTGTTGCAGTAAATTCACACTAGTCATGGGATCAATACTTCATGCCCACAGGGATCCATCTTGGCAAGAATGACTTATAGTCAAGGCCCACCCAAGGATACATCTTTGCCCATCTAACCCCTGCAACAGCAAGCCTAGCTTCAGTTTCCTCAATTCCAACCCCCACAATAGAAAACCCAGCTTCAGTTGCCTCAATTCCAACCCCCGCAATAGCTACCCTAGCTTTAGTTGCCTCAATTCCAACCCCCGAAAAAATAAACCCAGCTTCAGTTGCCTCAAATCCAACATCCATGATAGAAACCCCAACTTCAGTTTCCCATCCAACCCCTACAACAACAACCCCAGCCTCAGTTGCCTCAATTCCAACCCCCACAATAGCAACCCCAGCTTCAGTTGCCTCAAATCCAACCTCAACAATAGCAACCCCAGTTTCAATCCCAACCTCAACAACAACAATACCAGCCCCAGCAGTATCAACCACAGTTTCAATCACAACAGAAAACACATCAAAACCCACCATGGGCTACTCATGTGCCCCCATTTACAAATCACTTGGTGGGGAATTAGTATCAAGTCCCTGGGATGAAATCCTATATTCCTACTCAAGGGACACAGAGGCGCAGCCTCATACTAACCATGGCATAGAGGAATGTTACACATCAGCCTCAGAATCAAACAAACATGTTGATGCAACAAATGTGAACCCTTCAAACCCAAATGATGGATATGAAAAATTAGGGGCAAACTATATCCCATACCGCAGAGGACTTATACCCATACCCCTTTGACCATTCTCTTCACATGTCTCCATTCCCAAATCACTTCTCGGTACCAAAATTTGACAAATATAGGGGCAGTACTAACCCTATTGAACATATTTGAGAATTCTTTGCTAGTTGTGTCGAAGTCACTCATGATGAGACATATTTAATGTGACTATTCCCACAAAGTTTGGCCAGACCAGCAATGGAATGGTTCTCACATTTACCCCATAGCATTCAGTCTTGGGGTGAACTGGCCGAAAATTTCATAGCTCACTTCCATCATAACATCGAGTGCAAGGTCAGCATCAAGGACCTTTGCGATATCAGACAGAAAGATGGAGAGTCTTTTGTGAAATTCCTATAGAGATGGAGGAATACAGAAAACCACATAACATATGATGTGCCCGAACAAGACTTAATACTCATGTTTGTTGAAAATCTAATCCCAGACATGTCATTCACAACATAACTACAGCTAACTCTGAACTTCACACAACTCATCAAAAGAGGAGTTTGTTGTGAGTAGAACTTAGTCAAATGAGGAATCCTTGCAGATCCCACACAAACAAATATGAATAAGATTGCAATGGACAAAGCTAAGTGGTGGAACAAAAACAAAATGTCACTAACGATGGTGTCATTGATGTGAAGATAGTTAACTATGTGCAACCCAAGGTGTCACTGCACAGTGCGTCTATGGCCAACCAGAAACCCATAGGGCCCACTCTACAAGCATACATCCAAAACCAACCTCCTCCTGTACAAGCAGCTAGTGTGTCAAATAATCAACAATAGAATCAACGTAGACCACGGTTCCAATTCCAACAATGAGATTTGACACCATTAGGAGAGCCGATAGAATTAGCTTTATGCAATTTGATACAATCAAACACTATCACTCTCCTAGAAATCAGGGATTTTGAATAGGAAGAAAACAAACCAAGGTGGTAGAATGACAAAGAATTCTGTGAATTTCATCAGGTAAAAGGACATAAAACATCCAACTGTTACCGATTGAAACATGTTATCCAAGAGCTGATTGACACAGGGACCATCAATGTGACCAATACCCAAACCAAAGGCACAAATAATCACACTATTTTCAATGATACCTTTTGTGATCACAACAAGAGAAAAGATTCTAGGTCTGTTGGACCAGCAAAACAAGTCAACTATACATATGTCAACAGTGATAATACTATCAATTGCCTCAATCCTTTAGATATCCATGTGGCTACAATCACTATCAGAGACCAAGGTAATAAATGTGCTATAACAACATTTCATGCCAGAGTCATCTTGCAAGGAGTACCATCCTCTTCTACTACATAGGCAAATCCCACAGCAAACTCAAATCCACAAACAAGCATAGTAGACCAACTAAAGTGCACACCTGCCTAGATCTCCATGTTTGACCTATTGTGCATATCTCCATAGCATAAGCTGGCACTTGACCAATCCCTTTAGAATGTAGTTGTCCCAAGGGAAATAACACCCAAAAGCTTCCAAATGATGGTCAACCATATAATTGCTAACAAACATGCCACATTTATAGACCATGTTGTGCCGCCCCATAAACCCCTGCATAATGATCCTCTACACTTACTTGTCCAGGTCCACAAAAGCGCTATCTGTAGGGGCCTTGTTGATGGTGGAGCTAAGTTAAACATTTTTACTCTAAAGTTAATCAAGAAACTAGGTTATTCAGAATCAAGCATTTATGTCACAAGGAGGATAAATATTAGAGCTTATGATGAAGATGAAAGGTCCTCTAAAGGTATTATCATTCTACCTATTCGTATTGGTCCTATGGTAAAAAGCACTCCCTTCCAAATCTTAGACCTTGAGTTGGGATACAACATGCTACTAGGGAGACCTTGGATACATGAAATGCAAGATATACCCTCGACATACCACCAATGCATCAAATTCACACACCAAGGAGACGAGATCATCATAGAGGGAGACCCCAATCTGTTCCAATATTGTAATGCGGTCCAAATTAGAACTGATAACTAGGTACCATCGAACCAAGATGCAAGTATCCCATCCTCTTCAGATTCAAATCCCAAGGATGTCACACGAGAAACAGGAAAGATAGTCATTAACCAAGATGCAAGTATTCCTTCCTCTTCAAATTCAAAACTTAAAGATATCACATAGAAAGTAGGCAAGATATAAATCATAGAAAAGGGCTATGGTGAATACAAATATGAAGAGGCTTTTACTATCACACACATGCCTTAAATCCCAAGAACTCATGGAATGCTACAACCGGTTGTTGCAACAGAAACTCCGCAGCCTATTCTATTCAGATGTCCACCCACAACCTTTGTCTGATGGGGAGACATAGTGAAAGAAAACCCTTTTGAACAAGACATCAATACCTTGTTATACCAAGATCACCCTAAGATAATCTGACCACCACTACCCTTTTCAAACTATGGTAATGGTTATACAATGATACAAAGATTTGGGTACGATGGTACAACCAGACTGGGGGCAAGGCAACAAGGCATATATGAACTTCCTCTCCCACCAACTTAGAGAAACACAAGAGGGTTGGGCTATGGACAACAAAGAACTAGTCTCATGATCCAATACATTCAAGTCAATCAGGAACAAGTGGCAGAGATACACTGGGGGCGTAACGTAGAACATGTCTTGATAAGAAACATATTAGCACAATTGTTGCCCATCAAAGAGGGAACTACACAATCCCTAATAAACCTACACATAGAAATCGATGATAACCAAGGAAGTGATACATTAGATGAACTATCTATTGATACTAACTCCCACGAGTATGAGTGGAGATCCCTTCACGACTCTGAACCATCAATCCTAGATTATTCCCCTCGGTCAAACATTGTCATAAATCTCGCAAACATATTTGACCAACTGACCATTACCAAACAATCCCGCATAGAAAAACATATCATTTATTAGACCTCAAGTGGTGTGTCCACATCACAGTCCAATTTTGTAGGCACCATATCAACAATCCCTTTCAGTCAACCAGAGACAAACAGCCGTGAAAGTATCTATCTCATACACCCTGAGCTCATAGAATGGGATCAACAAGGACCACCTGATTTAGATGTCTTCAAAAATGATGAGGCTATAGCTCATTTCATGGGACTGAGGGAAGGCATCCCATCAGGAGATCACAAGGTAGGCTTCTCCTTTAACCTAGACAAAGCAGCATATTTTGGGGAGGAAGCTCCTCTTTCCAGTCCACAAAAGAAAAAAGAAAAGAATGATAAAAAGATAAAACAAGACGTATCTTCTAGAAAAAACCTCATTGAGGTGATAGAAGATGGAAAGAAGGAACTCCTCCCCTTGACAAAGGAGAAATTGGCATTACTGGCAGAAGAAATAGAGGATGTTAATTTGGGAGATGAAAAAAACCCAAAGAACATATACCTGGTGAAATCACTCACTCCCAAGGAGAGAGATCAGTTTATCAGTTTATTCAAGGCAAGGATGATCAATTTTTCATGGTCCTACTCAAATATGCTAGGGTTGGATCCAGAGCTAGTACTACATCATCTCCCATTGCTACCCAACGCCAAACCTATCAAATAGGAGCTGAGAAAGATGCATCCACATGTTGCATTGCTAGTCAAAGAAGAGTTGAAAAAACTCCTAGATTCTAACTTCATAAGACCCATACCATATGCAAACTGGATATCTAATTTGGTACCAGTTACAAAACATAGTGGTCAAATATGAATTTGCACAGATTTCAGGGATCTCAACGTAGCTTGTCCCAAGGATGACTTTCCTTTACCAAACATTGACATGATAGTAGATCTAATGGTGGGACATTAAAATATATCACTCATGGATGGCTTTTTAGGTTACAATCAAATAAGGATCACACTAGAGGACCAACACAAAATAGCTTTCACATGTCCTTGGGGAACGTATTGTTGGAATGTCATGTCATTTGGTCTAAAGAATGCTAGAGTGACATATCAAAGGGCTATGACAACTATATTCCATGATGTCATCCACAAAACAATGGAAGAATATGTGGATGACATACTAGCCAAGTCCATACTTTGAAAGGATCATCTACAGGTTTTGGGATCCATCTTTGATAGAATGCAGGAATTCAAGGTACGTCTAAACCCAAAAAAGTGTGCATTTGGTGTCACAGCAGGAAAACTACTAGGATTCATAGTATGACATAGAGGAATCAAAGTGGACCTAGCAAAGGTCAAAGCAATATTGGATATGCCTCCACCATTGAACCTGAGACAACTATGAGGATTACAAGGAAGGCTACAATAGATAAGACACTTCATTGCTAAACTGGCAGACAAGTGCCACCCTTTCCAACATCTATTGCATAAAGAGATTAAATTAATATGGACAGAACAATGTGAATAGGCATTTATAATATTCAAAGACTACCTTCTTAACTCTCCTATATTGGTACCACCAGTACAAGGTAGACCATTGCTTCTATATATCTCAGCGATAGAATCAGCGTTAGGTGTACTCTTGGCACAACATGATGATGCAGGTAAAGAGAGGGTTGTTTATTACTTAAGAAAGACATGGGTTGGATATGAGATAAACTATATGCCAATTGAGAAGTCATGCCTCACAGTTGTCTTCGCCTCCTAGAAGCTGAGACACTATATGTTAAGCCACAGACAAAGTTGATCCCACATATTGATCCTTTGAAGTACCTCTTAAGAAAAGCAGTGCTCACGGGATGACTGGCGAAGTGGGTAATGATCTTGAGTGAATTTGACATTGAGTACATAGACATAAAGGCCATTAAAGGCCAAGTGATCATAGATCAACTAGTAGAGGCACCAATTCAAGACCACAAACCTATTATTTTTGACTTTCCTAATGAATCTATCATGACACTACAACCGACGATCGAGGTATGGAAACTTTATTTTGATGGATCATGCACGAACCATGGTGTGGGGTCAGGGATAGTACTTATCACTCTAGATCATGATAGAATTCCAAATTCTTTTAGAATCAACTTCCTGTGCACCAACAACATAGCAGAATATGAGGCACTAGTAATTGGTCTAAAAATAGCAATTCAATGGAGAATCAAGAACCTGAAGGTCTTTGGAGACTCGCAATTGATCATTATCTAGGTCAACAATGATTATATGACCAAAGATGAGAAACTCTTACCATATAGAGCATAGATGGAAAGGCTACGCACCAAGTTCCATTACATATTCTTTGAGCAAGTCCCACGAGCACAAAACAAAGTTGCAGATGTGATGGATACCATAGCATCACTGATTGATGTGCCAAGAAATGAAATAAGATTCCAGTTTCTAGTGGAATAAATCTTAGTGCCATCACATCAAGCATCTATCACAAAATCAGTGTGTGTCCTTGTTGGTCCTGAATCACCATGGTACCAAGATCTCTATAACTATCTCCAAAAGCATGTCTTACCTCCCAATTTGTCTAGGAACTAGAGAAAGTCCCTCATCCACCAAGCCTCTAGGTATACCATCCTCTCAACTACTTTATATAGATGAATTCTAGATGGAATGTTATTATGATGTCTCACTTCTGTGGAATCTCATAAAGATTTGTATGAGGTACATGAAGGAATTTGTGGAACCCACAGAGGTGGCAACAACTTAGCTAAGAAGATCATCTGTATGGGATACTATTGGCCCACAATAGATACAGATTCACACAAACATGTTCAAAGATGTAGACAGTGTCAAATTCATGGAGATCTCATCCATGCACTGGCTCAGGAACTAAATCCTATCACATCACCATTAGCATTTTCAATGTGGGGATTTGACCTAGTGGGCAAGATAACACCTTCTTCAGCAAATGGACACAAGTACATCATAGTAGCAATGGAGTACTTCACCATGTAGGTGGAAGCAATTCCCCTCACTTACATCATTGGAAAGCAAATAGAAATGTTCATACTTAACCACATTATCTGTCGATACGGGATCCCACAAACAATCCTGACAGATCATGGTACACCTTTCTAGAACAAGGATGTTGAAGACATATGCGAATAGTTCCATATCAAACAAGGGTTCTCCTCATTTTACTACCCTCAAGGGAATGGCCAAGTTGAAGCTACAAACAAAACAATCTTTAAAATCCTGAAGAAAATGGTGAACAAATCAGGGCGAGACTGGCATTTATAGCTTAGTCCCGCATTATGGGCATACAAAACTAGTGTGAGAACACCCACACAAGCCATTCCTTTCTCCCTAGTCTATGGATCAGAGGTGGTATTACCCCTCGAAGTGGAAGTCCCATCACTATGGATATCAATGAAGAACTTGATCACAGATGAAGACTATAGAGTAGCAAGGCTCAGTGAACTAGAGTTGCTAGATGAAAGAAGGCAACATGCTTTCGACCACTTACAAGGCTATCAGAATCGCCTTAGAAGGAATTATCATAAAAAGGTAAAGCTATGAACATTTGAGTTAGGAGACCTTGTACTCATGGAAAATCATAAGAATCAAGCAGAGTGAGTCAAACCTAGGAAGTTTGAGCCTAACTGGCTAGGACCATTTGTCATTGTCAACTCTACTCAGAGTGGGGCATTCATCCTAGCAACACCAGAAGGAGATCTACTCCCCGGCTACATCAATAGCATCTACCTAAGAGGTTCTACCCTTGAGGTATCTATGGTTAAGGCACCTATCTACCTATCCAAAAAAGACTATAAAAAAAAAATCAGAGAATACAAAAGTTACCTTGGTGAAAACATGGCAATCAGGCGCCTTGGAAACAACAAAAAAATAAAAAAAAGCAAAAAAGTAAAGAGAAAGAAAATCACTCTCTCAGTGAAAACCTGGTAATTAGGCCCTATTGAGTAGGTACCTTGGTGAAAACCTGGAAAATAGGTGCCAAGTGTTCAAATCTAGCTTCACCATCAATGAACTCCAAAAGCTTGAGAAGATTTCAAAAGCAAGACTGACTATCCAAAGCTATATCCACAAGCACAAACCCCTCTGAGAACCAAGCACTTACCCATGGTTAATACTAGTCCACCAGACTAGGGGGCGATTCTAAAAGTCCTGAAAAAAATTCTAAAAATTGGAAAATTCATCAAAAATCATAAAAAGATCAAAATCAAGAGAAAATAAATCTTCATCAAAAATAGTTGAAAAATTGCAAAATCCCAAGCAATAAAACCAACTCGGTTATCAACAAGAAAATGGAAACCAAGCCAAATCTATCAACTATCAAAATCATGACCTTTGTGAATTAGCATTGGACCCATTTGACATAGCTCGATCAGCTGCCAACATGATCACAACATCCAATCTATCAATTGTCACAATCATGACCTTTGTGAACCAGCATTGGGCTCATCTGACACAACTTGATCCGCTGCCAATATGATCAAAATAATCCAATAAATCAACTGCCACAATCATGAGCTTTGCAAACACGCATTCAGCCCATCTGACATAGCTTGACCTGCTGCTAATGCGATCAAAGAAAACAAGCTACTCAAGCCTATCCAAAGAGTTAAGCAAATCAAGAGAATCCAACTGCATCAAGGAACCATCCAACAAAATGTTGACTAGGTCAGTCAAGTCGGTTAGATGTTAGTTTATATTTCAAAGTTATGTTCTTACGCTACTCTAGGATCCACCATGTGAGGAGAGTAGCTATGATAGATCATGACTTATTTTATTTGAATGTTATTTGTTGAATTTTCACTTCAATTTTAGGGCCATGATGATTCAGGATAAATGTGGTAGGTGTTGTCACTTATCTGGCAGCCACACATTTCCACCATCTGAGCTTAACCCTGGGAAAGAACTGGACATTCCTTTTCTTTTATTTTGCTTGTCTGGTTTTATAGAATCAAGAGCTCACAACACTATTCAGATGGACTCTGAGTGCTTTGGAGTTCTACCTTGGTTTCTATGGTCTTTCCCTTTATGTTGCAAACAAGAGCTCATGATGCTATCCAGATGGATTCTAGGGGTGTAGGAGTTCTATCTTGTTTGCTTGGCTTTCCCTTTCAGAAATCAAGAGCTCATAGTGTTATCCAGATGGACTCTAGGTGCATAGGAGTTCTATCTTGGTTTCTTTGTTTTAGATTAATTCAGAGGACAAGTGGTACCCAGATGGTCAATATTTGGGTGCTTTTTGGCTCTCTTTCTTTTCAAACAGGGAACATAGCTGAACCCGGATGGTCAATATTTGGGTAGACTAGGTTATCTTTCTATTCAATATCTCTACTCCTTCCACTATCAAGAGTTCATGGCGGTATCCAGGTGGTATGTGATCTAGATAATTCAACGCTCTTTGGAATTTCAGAAAATACAAAAAAAAAGATGCAATGATGAAAAATATTGGAAATAGGGGTAGCGACTTGCGACACTCATCCTTTCTATCAAATCATTTCTATCAAAAAAGAAAAAATTTCCTTTCTATCATTCCTTATATATTAATCAATCCTAGAGATCACATTCCAAACTAACTTCCTTCTAACTAACACATGCATTACTCAAAAATTTTGTGCATGGTAGATTGCATTCATTTATTGCATAGGAAAAATCCTAAAAATGTGCATAGTAGATCATATAATCAATGCATCCATCATCAATAACATCATAACTAACATATGATTGCATTCATCATCATCATCATCATATAGTGATTCACTTTTTCAACAAATTAATTCTCATTTGATGCATTTTCTATGCTTAATTTGTTGAGGGGGCATATAGTCCACTTGCTATCACTAGGGCAAGCTGGGGCAAGATCAAATCTGAAAATTCTTTGACACACTGCGACAAGTCACATCGCATCAAAGAGGGGCAAATGTAGACACCCAAAAATGGACAGGCTTGCGAATTTACATTAAAAACACTAATTTTCATCTATTAA